>VSMD01027434.1:0-15874 GCA_008750895.1 Mirza zaza | reverse complement strand
GTGGTCATCCCTGGTCCCAGACTCCCTTAGGTCTTCCATTCACCTTTCATCGACCATAACTCAGTCTCAAGGCCAAACCTTATCCAGGGGAGGCTGGGAACGTGGGTAGAGCATATGGGCCCAGGAAGAAAATGAAATGGGATTTGATAAATACAAAGCTACAGTGTATTCCCTTTTGAGAGTGGCATCACCAAAGCCACAAGTCAGGCTTTCTGGTTTGGGGACTTCCCATACCCTACTGAATCACTTATAAAATTTATCTAGTTCAGTTTGGATTTAGAGTCTGGATTATCTGCCCAGATTTTCTATTTTTGTTCCTTATTCAGAATTTGTTTTCCATCTTTGTCCTCACTTGGTAAAGCACTTTTAGAGTAAAGATGTTTATACCTTCTGCTTTCACTCTGATGTTGAAGCGATGATTGTGAATAAATCTTCAGACCGTAAATGCAAAATTGAATATTCTATCAAAATAGTCTTCTCTATTAATTTAGTGGCATCTTAAATAGAAGGTAAATCTGAAGCCTATGAAAGGCAGAAAAATAGTAAGACAGTGTTTTCAGGCTGCATTTATAATAAAAGAAATTGCTAAAAATTATTTTCAGTTTGATTTATCTATATAATAGTGTGATTCTATTGTGCCTTTTGCCCCGATCTTCATAGAGTATAACACTTGCTGCTTTTGCCCTCTCCCCACCAAACCAGTGGTCTGTCATATAAGTCATATCTTATGTTTTATTCTGTCACCAGCACACCTGCCTTATTTATTTCTATGCAATCAGGAATGTGCTATGGAGAACATAATCAGCACCGCCAACAGGTCGGCAATGAAATTGCATCTCTGTGTGGAAGAAGAAAGACATGCTGCTGGGGAAGAAAACGGATTTTAGTTTCAAATTACATGGGAACCAGTGTAAACCCAAGGGATAGGAGTTGTTGAAATATAAAATATATTTTGGTAGTATCCTTTGACAATTAATTGGTCTTTTTGGTTTTTTTGCCTTCATCCCTTCTGCCCTCAAGCCCACTCTCCCTGGTCTACCAGTCTAGGAGAGTCAGGGTGAGAGACAAGTCATTGAGCAGCCTCTTTGCCACCAGGATGATGTCCCCAATAGAAAAGCAGGTTGTTTGCTCCTCTTTTATCCTCAGAGCAACTCAGATGACACTGGTTCGAGAAGGGCTTCCCTGACCAATGAGGCCAGGCTTGCAAGAGCTCCTACTCGACCAATGAGGCCAGGCTTGCAAGAGCTCCTACTCTTAAAATTATCCATCGGGAAATTATCTATTCTAATCCTGGTATCTAGCACAATCCTGGCACATGGTTGACTCTATCTATTTGAATGAACGTAAGAATGCATAATGTAAACAGGAGAAGCTTTAGAAACAGGCACATTTGGGTTTCTTCTTTGGCTCTGCTGGTTCCTAGTTCCATGTTTATAGGTGATTTATTCATTCTTTTCGTGACTCAACCTTTTGTGACTATAGCTGCAAAATAAAGACGGTAGTCCTCATTGCAGGGGTGTTCTGAGGATCAAGTGAGGCAATGTATATACAGCCCCTAGGAGATCCCACCACACAGATGCAAATTAAATGTTATCTCTGTAGTCTGTGAGGAACTTTGGAAGATTTTGAGCAGGGAAGTGACAGAGTAAAAATTGTGCTTTATGAAAGAGGAATCTGGTGGTAAGGTGTGGAAGAGGTAAGAAAGAGAGTGAAGAAACTGCTGTGGTAGCCTCAGTGTGAGGTGGTGAGGGCAGGGTGCAGCTGACATCTTGGTTGGGGTGTGTAGTCCCAGATGCCATCTCTGGGTGGGGCAGTTCACTTTGTAGAGCTAAGTGGCATATGAATGTGACAATCTCTCCTTGAGCGCCTTACTGAACTGCTGGCCATCTTGCAACGGGTGCTGGCTTGGGTTAGTCAGGCTCCTAACCAAATGAGGAACAGTGATTCCTCTAGACCCTCTCATAAGGGGGGGTGGATATTTTAAGGACATCATGTAACTCCCTGTAATTGAAACAGGATGGCCGTGAGGATCCAAGACAGTTACTGTCTCCCTCTCTACTCCTACCTCTTTGTTGTTGTGCTATGTCCGCTTCTCTCTATGTATTTACTCTTTTACATCTTTCTGATGACCTCCCAACTTCCTCTGGTTGAAATTCCACAGGGGGGCTATCTCTTTGTCTTAGTTACCATCATCCCCTCACTTAGAATGTGCTTTGTGCTAGATCAGCTTTGGGTCCTCAGCCTGGCTAGGAATGAACTTGAGGTCTCTTCTTCTCCCTTACAAAGAAGGCCACTGGGGCAAACTAGAAAGGGATATCAACATCAGGAACGGTAAGATAGAACGACTGATATGCCCAGGATGGAGCAGTTGAGAGGGACTCACAACTTTGCTGGTACTGTTAGAGAAACTGGTCCTATCTCTTGGCATAAAGATGGGCCTGCTCTGGTGGCAAAACATGAAAAGGAAGATAGATCCAGGAACATCTGAAAGAAATGGTAAATATGAGGCCATCAGATAGAGCGCCCCCACAAAATGAATTTAGTAATTCAAGAAATCATTATTGGTGCTTTCTGTGTTCCAAGCACTGTACTAGGTGCTGAAGATACAGTGGTGGATAAAACAGACTCCCTGCCCTTGTGGAGCTTACACTCATGGGGGAGGCAAATACATATGAGATTTAATATGAGGGGGAGCTAAGCCTTATTATGGAGATAAACCTAGTAGCATGAGGGGCCAGAGGAGTGGTGAATCACCAATTCCATTTACTCTTCCACATGGACACGAAGATAGACTGTATTTCCCTACCTCACTTCTAATTAGCTGGGGCTCTTGACTGAGTTCTGGCTGATGAAATGAGAAGTGATGTGTGCCACTTCCAGGCATGGCCCATGAAAATTTCCCACTGTGGTTCTTCATGCTCTTTTCCATTTTGACTGGCTTGGAGGGAGGCAACTCCTGGGACAACCTTGGGCACCTGTGTTAAAAGTAGTGGAGCCAGAGGATCCTTGAATCACTCCCTGAAGAAATGCTTTCCAGCTTGGAATGCCTACATGCTATGGTTGTGTGAGTGAAGAGAGAGAGGGGCATATCGGGTAGATAGATGATAGAGCACCAAAGCAAAGAGGCACGAGTGTGTACCTCCTCTGGAGAAGTTCAAGCTGGTCCAGGGTGGATGAAGCGTGGAGGTAGCAGTGGGAGACAGTGATAAGCGATGAGGCTGAAGAGATAAGGAAGGGCCTGGCTGCAGAGAATCTGGCAAGAGATGTTAAGGAGCCTGACACCAATCCCTTAGGGCAGTGGTTCTTAATCTTGACTGCACTTGAGAATTGCTCAGCAGCTTTCAAAAAACGCCAATGCCAACGCTGAGTTCCAGGCCCATAGATTCTGGTTTAATTGGTCTGGGCTGGGGCCAGGACATTGGCATTTTTGAAATTTCCCCAGGTAATTCCAGGGTACAGCCAGGGTTGAGAAGTATTGCCTCCGGCATTGGGGAAGCTTTTGGAGGGTTTTAAGCAAGGAAGTAATAAGATCAGATTCTTTCTTAACCACCTGCACATATTTCAATGTAAAGTGGATTTTATAGCTGAGGAGGCCTCCTTGGGGAAAGAGGCCCTTCTTTATTCTCTGAGACTCATTTTTCTCCACTATAAAATGAAGATACTACTACATACTTCAAGGGCTGTTGTAAGGGCTGCACAACATTGCATACCGTCCCTACCCAGGGTGGATGGTGAGTACCCTTCTGGGCAAAGCTGACAGTACAGAGAAACCCTGGGCAGGGTCCTTTATTCACAGGGTTCTGAGGCTCACACTAGGGATGGCCCTGGAGGCTGCATTGCTTCCACTTGAGAAAGACAAAAGCAGCTTCACCTGTGTGTGTGGCTAAGTCACCCCCTGGGCAGAGAGCTGGCTGGGGGGCTCGAGCTTCCCAGGCATTGGCACTCTGCTGGGATCATGTCAGTCTCATTTCCTTAACAGGAGACTTCCTGATGAGCGGGATGAATTTACAGTGTGTTTGGCCAGAGTGAAAAGTACAAGCTGATGCAGCTGTGCGTGATAGCGATGAGGGGTTGAGGCGGATGAGGGAGAGCAAGGCGGCACCTGCCTGCTGACTTCAGTGCAGGCTCCACGCGGTTGCAGCAGTTGTGTGGTGTTTGCTGGTTTCCATCTTCTCTCCCAGCAGAAATCCAATAGCAGACCGATTCACCCGCTCCCTTCCCGCCCCTTCCCAGGAGGGAGGTGGGTGATTGGGTTCAGGCAACAAAGGGTAAGAAGCTTGATTCTTACTTGTATCTTTTCTTAGGACACAGCAGCCCTAAATTTTCTGGGGGGAGGTTCCTCTTTCCCCCACCTTTCCCACACTCTGAGGCTTAAACCATGCCCATGGTCATTTTGCGCTTTGAGCATATTAGGTGAAGAAAAAAATGTGTGTTTAATTGACTAAGGATCAGTTGGACTCGATTGTGCTAGAAAGTGGGGAAATGAAGATGACTTGAGTAGCCTTGAGACTTAGAAATGGAGTTAGGGGGAGGTTTCTGTATCTCTCTCCTAGTGCAAGTTAAAGGTCTGGCAACTATCCCATGTTTGTGATCATAATATGTTAAAGTCGCTTCCAGAATAGTGAAATTCCAAGCCTCTCCTACTCCACTGAGAGTAGAGCCAAGCTTGATTGGAGAGTATCCTAGGGTGGGACACCCAGAAACACCAGTATGTTTGGAAGTGTACACCAAGATCTTGCATATCCTTGATGCCCTTTGCATTCTGAGGTCACATATAAAATCTAAATAATTGCATAAATTTATCTACACCTCTGCTGTCTTCCACTCATGTGGGTAATTAAGGAGCTGATGGCAATTTTGGGGGGATCTTAAATCCACTGGCCTAAATGTTAAAGGGTGTGATGTTTTTCTTCTCTCTAGATCAGAAACCTCACCTTGTTAGCTGGATTTATTTTTAGGTTTTGTACTACCCTTTCCCAATAAGCTGGTTCTCCATTATTTTAAAATAGCATCATGGGGTTAATTGTGCATTCAGGGCAAGTGTCTCAGCCCGTGGCTGTCTATGGGGCTGTCCTGGAGCCGTGGCCCAACAGGGGGCCCTATGATTCCTAACCTCAGTAACAGGGGCTGGCCATGCATGCATGCTCAGATGATGGGCCATCTGTGCCCTGCCTCGCGCCAACTCATAAAGTACCTCACTTGACAAATTAAAGGTAAGGAAGCCTTAGGCGTCCTAGCTTCTTATGAATGTAGAAAAAAGCCCCTTTTAAGCCAGGCCAGGATGAAGAACTGAAAGGAAGGACCCCACTGAAAATGCACCAGATGTATTTTATATAGCACTTCTTTGAACCCTCACTATCCTTATGAGGCAGGAATTTTTATCCCTATTGCACATATAGAGAAACTGAAGCTCCAAATGGCTGAGCAACCTGTCCAAGATCACACAGCTAGACTGGTGGCACCCAGAATCCGAACTCAGGCCTGATATGCTTTACACCTATGTTTCTCAAAATGTCCAACTGCTAGCATTTTGGGCTGGTAATTCTGCTTTTTTGGGGGGTGCTGCTTGGTGCACTGTAGGATATCTAGCATTATCCCTGGCTTCTATTCTAGATCCTCATCCCAGTGTGACAACCAAAATGTCTCCAGAAATGGTCAACTCTTCCCTGATGGGCGAAATCACCCCACTCCCAGTTGATCACTACTTCTCTATGTTAATATGTATGTTTCCTCATTTAATTCTCACCACAACCCTGTACAGTGGGTACCATTATCATCTCCATTTTGCAGATAAAAAAATGGAAAAATTGTGAGTTGAACAAGGTTACAGAACTTACAAATAGGCTCCTATTTTTTTTCCTAGGTATGAAGTGGGTGGAACTAGTGAAGGTGACAAGAGGCCGAGTCACTGAGTGGTTGCTACCAGGCAAGTGTAACACCAAAGTCTTTATTTTTTTATTTTTTATATTCTACTAGGCTATTCTTAGCTTTGTGAGACTAACTCAGAGGGAGCCAGTTAAAATTCAGATCCTGATAGATTCAAATTCAGTAGATCTGTGGTGGGCTTCGGAATGTGTTCCATAAAACACAGCGGCACTGAGTGGAGCTGCAGTGGTCCAGGGACCCTAAGCTGTGAAACACTGAACACTGTGCCTGGCTTTTAATTTTAAGGTGTTTGAAGTGACCTTAAAATAAAATTTCAGGAAAAAGAATGTCTCGAGATGGTAAGTGGAAAGGAGAAGTTTGGGCTGAGACCTGACATGTACCCACTTGCAGAATTCAGTTTAATTATCAGACAAAGAGGGTGCTGAATGTGCATTACACCAAGTGACCTGCACTACTGGGATGAGGGATCTACTCTAGACCTTGGGATGATACGTTCAATGCTTCCAAATCGCTGCCCACCACTACCCACTCCCAGCTAATGTTTAATCCCAGGGCTGAGTGGGCTGCCTAGTTTGGAAGCTTAGTGCATCCTGAGGTTCTAAAAATGGTTACAGTGTAACAAAAACAGCTGTGTCAATTTCCCATTTCCTCTCTATTCAGATTCACACTCTGCTGCCTCTCTTCTCTTGGAGGCACTGGGACAGGGGCACACGGGCACACACAGGCACATATTCTCCCTCCTGTCTTCTCTCAGGCCCTGGAGCCCATGGAGGGACTTGGGTGTGCACACAGGTGCACACACACACTCTGCCACCTCTCACTCACTCACTTGAGTTCATTTCTCCATGGAGAGGGAATGTTTCTAGTTTTCCAAAAAGGAATCGCAAACAAGACAAGCCACAAGAGCCCAGACTACAATAAAATGCTACAATATGCTTTCAAGCTGGAGTGACTAAAAAGCTGGGAAGAGAAAGCGGCTGTATAATGTCTATTTTTATCTTCAACTATAATCTACCCACTTGTAGTTTCATAGCTGTCAGGAGGCAGAAAAGGACATGTAATCAGCCTACCGTTCTCTGCCCGCACCCTCCGCCCGGGAGACATGAATATGGGTGTGTGCGCACATGCACAGAGACTTTAACACACTGTCACAGGGTTCGATCGAACTCACACCTGAAGCCAGATTTTTTTTAGAACCTGTCCTGTTCATTATTTCTTGGCCAGACACAGAAGGCGAAAAGCAGGTGATTAAAACCCATTTTCTAGGTACCACGGGAAAATGGTTACCATTAAATAATCAGAAGGAGTAGCAGTGCACCTATTAGTGTTCTTCAGCCTTGGCTGGACTGGGTTATGAGGATGTCCTAACCTCCTGGACACTACTCACTAATTTGGCGACTGCCTATCTCCTTAGAGGAGGCATGTATGGCAATAGCACAGCCTTGGAGACAGGAGCCATGAGCATCTCACCTCATTCTGCCATGTACAAGCTCTGTGACCTCCAGCAAGTTACTTGACCTCTCTGGACTTCAGAGTCCTCATTTTTAGAAAGAAATCAACCCCTATTTAATGCATTGTTGAGAAAATTCAAGATAATATATGTATACCCTAAGTGTTATTACACGATAGAGGCTAAGGAAACGCTGCTTACCAATACTATTTTTGTTATTGCTGTTTTATCTGTATTATTATTTTATTATTAATAGTAGAAGTAGTAGAGGTAGTTTGGGATTTCTATGCCTGTTCTGGATTCTTTGCTATGTTTCAGTTGTTACTCTCCTTTATTAGTGGTGTGGGGCATTGCACGAGGTTCCTATATCATCATCATCCTGTCAGGGCAGAGGACTGCCCTCCTTTGGGTGTGAACATTAGCTTTTGAAAAAGTCTGAGATGCCCTTGCCTCCTCCTTAACAAAATGCTGTCAAGTAAGGAATTTAAAATCTTAATGGAAAAGCTTTGTCCCTTGAAAGCTCCTTCTATCAGAGGCTTCCTTTTTATAATAGTTGTTGCAATGACATCTCCGCGTACATGGAGGAATGGAGAATAAGTTTGGTGATAATTCTTCAGAAAGTCAAGCCCTTGGAGACACACAGACATCTATTCAGGTGCTGTTCCTGCCTTTTATTACCCACACGAACTTGTGTATGTTGTTGAACCTCCAAAGGATTCAAATTTCCTGATCTGTAAAACAATACATTTACAGGATATGGTGAGGTTCCAAGTGTGAAAACACTATAAACTCTAGAGTGCCAGATAACTGTTAGCATGCCACTGCGACCATAAAAGATAGCAGAGGGATGATCTAGCCTTCACAAGTTGTGAAGTCTCAAGAAATATATTAGTTCCTATAGGCTCCAAAGCCATATTTATTTATTTTTTTTTGCAAATGAAGTAATATTTTCGAGTGTGGGTTTCCCTCTGTGCTTTCCTCCCAGCCTGTGTGCGGACCCAGAGCCACATGCCACACAGTCATTTCTTTGTCTGCAAGCTCATTAATGCAGCAACAACTTCAACAGAAGAGCAGCTGTCTGGCTCACTGAGAGGGACACACAGGTACTGCTGCTGCTATTAAGCATTTGCAGGGTGACAGATTGCCTCAATGAAGTGTCCATGTGCTTCTCCATTATAATGCCTCAGGTCGAGGGAAAAAATAAAAGCCTGGACCCACCAAAAAGCTTTCACAGATTGGGAAGTGCACAGTTTGGGGGTGTTTAGCACTTCAGCACATGCTCTGTGACTGTGCATTCAAGGCAACATGTCAGAAGAAATTAGTCTAGAGCAGGCCACATATGTCAGCCAGCCGGTGGAAGCATTTGTGTGACACCCAGGCTAGGGACTCAGAAGAAAAAGCTGCTCACCTTAAAGCCCCCTCATGGTTAGCACATTGGCAAGATTGTCCAGAATCTTGTGCTCAGGTCTGAAATTGCTGTGGAGAAGCATGAGCTTGGATGAGGAAGAAATAACTACCATGTTTGCCCGAAAATAAGACAGGGTCTTAATATTTATTTTCCCTCAAGAAGACATCCCAAGGCTTATTTTCAGGGGATGTGTTATTTTCCCCTCAAAGCCTCAGCTTGCAGCATGCACAGGATGGCCGGGACCTGACAGGGGGAGCTGACCTTGTTGGTGGGGCTGCCTGCACCTTTCCGGTCACCTCTGGGATAGTAGCTGTCACGGTGGGGCAGATGAGAAGGGCTGCTCATTGTCTTTACCGCTCCTCAACAAAATGCATGGGTTGTGCATATACGCTGTGTAGCCACACCCATCACTAGGTCTTATTTTCGAGGTAGGACTTATATTGCACAAATGCTTAGAAATCCTGCTAGGGCTTATTTTATGGGTAGATCTTATTTTCTGGGAAACACGGTAGGCAGTGCTAAAGGGGAAAAAAAGGAATCTCATGTTATTTACTTTGCATCAGGCAGAAAGGTTTGCATTACACACGCTATCACATAATATAACAACCCTGCCAACTGGACACTATTAATATCTGCATTTCCAAATGGGAAAGTGGAAGCGAGGTGAGGTTGTGTGGCTTGAAAGCCATCTAACTAAGGAGTCCAAAGATCTCTCTGAATCCACAGTATGCCAACACTCCTTACTTTCCACTGAGCACGTGCCTGGAAGTTAATGAGGTTGATTTTCTTTGTGAAGAAACATACCTGCACTTGTACATTCAACTGTCATCTTCAAAGAAGAAACTCTGGAAGGTGCTATTTCATGACCAGTATTCATGTTCGAGCTTTGTTGGATTCCTTTTTGGGAATTTCCTTCAGAGGCGGTGGTACATTCTTTAGAAGTCAGTTAATAATGATGAGTTATTGCCTCCTGCAGGTGGGTTTGACAAGGAGTAGAGAGAACGATTCGGATTCTATAGTTAAAGTCTAGGCAGGAGATGAGCTAAAGTCGAAGGCAACAGTGGTAGAGGCAAGGGAAGACATGAGGGGGAACTGAAAAATGCACCATTAAGTGAGGGAGAAACAATTGCAGCTTGAGAAACTGTGTCCATGGTAGTGCAGTTTTCTAAATAAATGTAGGAGGAGGCCAGACGTGGTGGCTCATGCTGTAATTCCAGCACTTTGATAGGCCAAGGTGGGAGGATTGCTTGAGGCCAGGAGTTCAAGACCAGCCCAGGCAACATAACAAGACCCTGTCTTTGTAGAAAATTAAAAAAAAAAAAAAATTAGCCAGGTGTGGTCGTAGCTACTCATGAGGCTCAGCAAGTCTGCCAGTTGGAGGTTATAGTGAGCTATGATCTGGCCACTGTACTCCAGCCTGGTGACAGATGAGACCCTATCTCTAAATTAATAAATAAATAAAGCAGGAAGAAGAAGAATTTTCCTGAAGGAATAGGGAGGTCAGATTGGGAAGGAAATGGGTAGAATGTGCTCCTTTAAGACTTCAGTCATACTACTCAAGTTTAGAGGGAGTTCAGAGCTGCTGTTAAAAGAGTTGGGAGATCCTTGACAAAGCAGACAACAACACACACTGGGGAAAAGAATCCCTATTCAATAAATGGTGCTGGGACAACTGGATAGCCACATGCAGAAGAACGAAACAGGATCCATATCTCTCACTCATGAGAATTAATTCAAGATGGATAAAAGACTTAAATGTAAGGCATGAAACCTTAAGAATTATAGAAGAAAATGTAGTAAAAACTCTTCTAGACATTGGCCTAGGCAAAGAATTTATGACTAAGACCCCAATGTTAATTACAGCAACAACAAAAATAAATAAATGGGACTTGCTAAAATTAAAAACACTTCTGCACAGCCAAGGAAATAATCAACAGAGCAAATAGACAGCATACAGAATGGGAGAAAATATTCACAAGCTTTACATCTGATAAAGGGCTAAAAACCAGAATCTACAAAGAAAGCAAGCAAATCGGCAAGAAAAAATAACCCCATTAAAAAAAGTGGATGGGCAAAAGACAGAAACAGAAGCTTTTCAAAAGAAGATAGACAAAGGGCCAACAAACATATGAAAAACTGCTCAACATCATTAATCATCAGGGAAATTTAAGTTAAAACCACAATGAGATATCATCTTACCCCTGTTAGAATGGTTTTTATTAAAAAGTCCAAAAACAATAGATGCTTGTGTGGATGCAGAGAGAGAGGAACACTTATACATTGTTGGTGGGACTGCAAATTAGTATAACCTCCATGGAAAACAGTATGGAGATTCCTCAAAGAACTAAAAGTAGACCTACCATTTGATCCAGCAATCCCACTATTGGGTAACTACCCAAAGGAAAAGAAGATTTTTCATCAAAAAGACCCCTGCATTCAAGTATTTATTGCAGCACAATTCACAATTACAAAGATGTGGCATCAACGTAATGCCCATCAATTCATGAGTGGATTAACAAAATGTGGTATATGTATGCCATAGAGTACTACTCAGCCATAAAAAATAATGAATTAATGCCTTTTGCGAAAATTTGGATGGAACTAGAGACCATTATCCTAAGTGAAGTATCTAAAGAATGAGAAAACAAATACCACATGTACTCGCTATTAAATTGGAACTAACTGATGAGCATGCATTTGCACAGAGGGAAGTAAAACTCAGTGGAAATCAAGTGTGGGGGGGGGAAGAGGGGAGTTGGGCAAAAACCTACCTAATGTATACAATGAACACTATTTGGGCAACATACCTATAGCCCTGCCTCAACATTACAAAATTGATCCATGTAACCAAAAAATTTGTACCCCTTAATATATTTTTTATTTCAGCATATTATGGGGGTACAAATTTTAAGGTTTCAAACAATGCCCTTGCCCCCCTCACAAGTCTGAGCCTCAAGCGTGACCATCCCCCAGACGGTGCACGTCTCACTCATTATATATGTATATACCCACCCCCCACTCCCTTCCCACCCACCCATTACCCAATTAATGTAGTTCCTATGTGTCCACCTAGATGCTGCTCAGTAATACCCTGTAATATTTTTTTTTTAAGTTCTGAAAAAATTTTTATTTTTTTATTTCAGCATATTATGGGGGTACAAATGTTTAGGTTATGTATATTGCCCTTGCCCCCACCCCTCAGTCAGAGCTTCAAGCGGGTCCATCCCCCAGATGGTGCACATCACACTCATTATGTTTGTATATACCCATCCCCTCCTCCTCCCTCCCATCCGACCTATGCCCGATAAATGTTATACCTATATGTGCACTTAGGTGTTGATCAGTGAAACCAATTACATGGTGAGTACATGTGTTGTTTATTTTTCCATTCTTGGGATACTTCACTTATTACAATGGGTTCCAGCTTTATCCAGGAAAATACAAGAGGTGCAATATCACCATTGTTTCTTATAGCTGAATAGTACTCCATGGTATACATATACCACATTTTATTAATCCACTCATGTATTGATGCACACTTGGGTTGTTTCCACGTCTTTGCAATTGTGAATTGTGCTGCTATAAACATTCCAGTGCAGATGTCTTTTCTACAGTATGTCTTTTGTTCTTTTGGGTAGATGCCCAGTGATGGGATTGCTGGATCAAATTGTAGATCTACTTGTATCGCTTTAATACCCTGTAATATTTTGAAATTAAAAAAGGAGTAGTAACATTCATTGGGTGTCAGACAAGTGGGAGGAGGGAGGAGTGGATGGGTATATACACACCTAATGGGGGCGGTGTGCACCGTCTGGGGAATGGACACGCTTGAAGCTCTGACTCAAGCAGGGCAAAGGCAATATATGTAACCTAAACATTTGTACCCCTGTAATATGCTGAAAAAAATTCAAAAAAAGCAGTTGGGAGTTGCTGGTGAATGAATGACCAGGGGACCCCATGAGGAGATATGATTGGAGGGCAAAAAAATGAAGAGGAAAGAACACTGAAGCTTAATGATATTTAAAAGATATGTGAAGAAGAGGAGGGATGTTAGTAACCTTTGAGTAGCACATCTTTCTAAGCACAACTTTCTGAGCTCTGATGGAGCTCAGATAGGGGAAGAGAAAGGCAGAGCAGGACCACAACTTCTAAACAGCTGTGCACACCTGGGCATGTCACTTCAGCTCTTTGGGTCTTAGTTTCCTCAATGTCAAATGAAGACCTTGGTATGAACTCCAAGGTTGTCCCCGCTGAGACATCAGAGAATACCTATGAGGCACAAGTAAACATACAAATCCATTCATACATATATTTCACATATAACCATCCTCCCCTCTCCCTTCCTCTCCCCTCCTCTCCCCTCCCCTTCTCACCTCTCCCCTTCTCTCTCCTTCCCTCCCCTCCCCTCTCCTCTCCTCAGTTCTCATCAATCTGAAATTACTTAAAATCAAAATAAGCCCCCTTTTTTTTGTAGAAACGGGGTCTCACTCTTGCTCAGGCTAGTCTGGAGCTCCTGAGCTCAAGCAATCCTCCTGCCTTCGCCTTCCAGAGTGCTAGGATTACAGGCGTGAGCCACTGAACCTGGCCAAAATCCCATGGTTTCTGTGATAGCTGAATCAAAGGGCTCTTACCTCCATCTGTTTTCCTCCCCAAATTTCATTGTAGTCCCCCAGGATTGCAATGCTTGTACAGAGGAGTTATCTTTCTTCTTTATTTGTTGTCTCTGCCTGGGAGAATTAAAATTCTGATGTAGTTCCATCTAGGTTGTTACAAAAGGTATTAGTTTGCCATTTTTTTGTGGCTGAGTAGTACTCCATGGTATACATATGAAACATTTTACTAATCCACTCATGTATTGATGGGCACTTGGGTTGTTTCCACATCTTTGAAATTGTGAATGGTGCTGCAAAAAACATTCCAGTGCAGATGTCTTTATTATAGAATATCTTTAAGAATGGAAAAACAAACACCACATGTACTCGTGATTAAATTGGAACTAATCGCTCAACACTTATGTGCACAAATGGAAATAATATTCATCGGCAATCAAGCAGGTAGGAAAGGGAAGAAGGGGATGGGCAAATTCACACCTAACAGGTATAATGCACACTGTCTGGAGGATGGACACACTTACAGCTTTGACTCAAATAGTACAAAAGCAACTTATGTAACCAAAATTTTTGTACCCACATAATATTCTGAAATTGAATGAATGAATGAATGAATGGATGTCTGATGCAGCCCTCAAGGGGACTTGATGCCAAATAAGGGTGTCTGATGCCATTCACGCCAGAACCCTGGAAGTCTGAAGGAGATCGAGATTGGCCAGGCTCATGCTCCTGCTTGCCCGGTACCTTGCTTGATTCCCGAAGACCTCAGTGTAAGTCTCTGTGTCTTCTTTCTGGGTCTAGGTCCGCAGCCTCTTCAGTATGGCTTTCTCCCTCTGCCCCCTCATGCTCTCTACTTCAGCTACTCTGGCCTCCTTGCTGTTCCTTGACCATGCCAAGCATATACCCAGCTCCGGGCCATTGCACTTCCTACTTAGTCTATGTGGAGGAATATTTACTGTTGTCTCATATCACATGGTAGCTTCCTCACTACGTCTAGGTCTCTGCTTAAATGTCACTTCCTCAGACAAGAGTTTGCAGAATACCCCATACAAAATACCAGCATACGCATCTTTTTTCCACATCCAGCTTTCTTTCTTCCTTTCCCCTTCCCCTTCCCCTCCTCCTCCCCTCCCCTCCCCTCCTCCCTCCCTCCCTCCCTGCCTGCCTGCCTGCCTGCCTGCCAGGCCAGCCTGCCTACCTGCCTGCCTGCCTTCCTTCCTTCCTGCCTTCCTTCCTTCCTTCCTCTTTCTTTCTTTCTTTCTTTTTCTTTCTTTCTCTGGGGCTTGCTCTGTCACCCAGGCTGGAGTGCAGTGACCTTATTAGAGCTTACTGCAGCCTCAAACTCCTGGGATCCAGAAATCCTCCTATCTCAGCCTCTACAGTAACTGGGAGTACAAGTGCATGCCATTGTGCACAGCTAATTTTTCTATTTTCTGTAGAGACAGGGTCTTGCTCTTGCTCAGGCTGGTCTGGGACTCCTGGCCAGAAGCGACTCTGCCACCTTGGCCTCCTAAGTCTAGGATTACAGGCAGGATCCACTGCACCAAGCCTATTTTTCTTCATAGCTTACTTGATAGTGTTATATTTGTCTATGTCTGCATGCTAGAATGAAAGCTCCAGGAGGAGAGAGACTTTGTTCATTGCTTTATCCCTAGCACCTAGAATGGTGCTTGGGGTAGGCATGGGATATGGCTTGGGGTAGGTGCTTAATGGCATGGGGTAGGTGCTTAATAAATGCTTTTTGAATGGCTGAAAGAATAAACAAACAGGGATGTGTTTCAAGAGTTATCTTTCCTGGTGATATAACTCTTTCAACTCACTCATGTCCTTACTGTGAAAGGTAAGATCCTCATTTTCATGGAGTTTATGTTCTAGTAAGTGAGACAGAAGAAAAACATATGCCAATACTTTAAGTTCAGATGATGGTAACTACTATGAAGAACATAAAAGAGGGAAATGGGAAGGACAGTGGCTGTGTTGGGATGATGGAAGTTCTTTCAGATAGTGTGGTTTGGAAAGGTCTCTGTTTCAAAAGAGCTATGCAAGTGAAGAATTGAGTAAATAGCATGTATAAAGTCCCTAGGTTTGGAATAAGTTCAGTGTATTTGAGCAACTGTAAGAAAGCCAGTGTGGCTGAAGCTTAGTGACCCGGAGGGAGAACACTAGGAGCCTGGGCTGGTGGGTGGAGGCCCAGTCATTTGCAGTGTACAGACTGTGGTAAGGAGGTTAGATTTTATTTTAAGGTTGATGAGAAGTCATCCACTGTCTGGACAGGCTGGTAGGGTCAGGAGTGGTTCAAGTTTCCATATACACAGTGCCTGTAATTCCACTGAACTTGACCTTGCTGTTGGGTGTGGGTCACCTGATCCAGAGTCCCACCCTCTGGAGAGTTTCTTTTCTGAGGTTCAATGATGTCCTTTTTCATCATCTGGTTTTAGTAACAGCAGGACAGTCCATCATACAAGTTTTTAAATAAATGTATTTGACCTTTGTCTGGGGAGAGTCAAATACTATTCCTAT
>VSMD01027433.1:0-22868 GCA_008750895.1 Mirza zaza | reverse complement strand
AAGACTCTGTCTCAAAAAACAAAACAAGGCCGGGCGCGGTGGCTCAAGCCTGTAATCCTAGCTCTCTGGGAAGCCGAGGTGGGCGGATCATTTGAGCTCAGGAGTTCGAGACCAGCCTGAGCAAGAGCGAGACCCCATCTCTACTATAAATACAAAGAAATTAATTGGCCAACTAAAATATATATAGAAAAAAAAAAAAAATTAGCCGGGCATGGTGACACATGCCTGTAGTCCCAGCTACTTGGGAGGCTGAGGCAGCAGGATTGCTTGAGCCCAGGAGTTTGAGGTTGCTGTGAGCTAGGCTGACGCCACGGCACTCACTCTAGCCTGGGCAATAAAGTGAAACTCTGTCTCAAAAAAAAAAAAAAAAACACAAATATATATATACACGTAACTATAACATTATGTACCCATAATTAAATATAAAAAAATTTTAAATAAAAAAATGAACTTGTGATCTTTTACTACCCCTGGATCAAAAAATTTTAGAGGTACCATAAAAATTAATTTGGGATAATTTGAATGTGGACTAACTATATATGAGAATGAATATTATTCTATCAGTGTCACATTCTTAGGTGTGATAATGATATTCGTGTTATACAGCAGAATATACTAGTTCATAAGAGGGAAATGCTAAGTATTCAGAGTGAATTATAATGCCTGCAAATGACTTTCAAATGGCTCAGGAAAAAAAGCATATAAATGGGGGAGATAAAACAAAGAATGGTAAAATATTTTAGGGTACACAGATATTCATTGTTATGTTTTTTCACCTTTTTTGTAGGTTTGAACTTTTTCAAAAAAAAAGACTGGAGGGGATTAAAAATAAAAATAATCATATTGTACACATTTAATAGAGATGTGTTTTGCAATCTTCAAATACATATTGTAAAAGTACTTACTTTACTTGAGTTTGTATGCATAAAAGTCCTTTGCAGATTTTCCTTTTCAGCCAAACAAAACTGCAGTCTGCCAATCTCTTCTTTGAAGTGAGTAATCATGCTTTCTTTGTTCCCATCTAAATTCTTTAAAGTCTGGACCTCTGACATAAGCTTGGTGTTTTCTATTTCTGTATTCTTCAAATGTACCTATAAAGTGTTTGAAAATGTCAAGAACATACTTTCTAATTTGATAACCTAAGTTAGTCAAAATTCAAAATACCATTATCTATAACCCAAAAATAATTGAAGGACAGGAAAGACACACTACACTGTCAGGAGACCCAGGTTCTGCCAAACAACTAGCTAAAGCATGTTAAGAGCAAACTCGGCTTTCCTAAGCTTTTTTATTTTCCATAGAGATATCTAAGTTCTAACTGTAATACCTGGTCTCTACAGTCTTTTCCTGTGATTTAATGATTTCAGATTCTCTTTAACAATACAAATGGATTTGGTTGCTCTTTTGGGGAAACAAATTATGTTACAGGCATATTTAAACATGAAGGCATGACTACATTCTGGAAAACCAGATGGGGTACATTCAAAAACATCTCACACAATTCAATTTTTCTGCATGTGAAAAGTATTAACACTATGTCATTTACTTCCCATGTGCCTATAAATACATATGTTGACTAATCCAACTATATTGATTATCTCATGAACTCTGGCAGCTCCTGATTTGCCCCTAACAGATATACAAATCAAATTCTATTAACTGGAATTATAAAGAGGACAGACAACTAGTGCCCACTATCAAGCATTATTTTGCTTTGGTTAAGAGTATTAGAGAGAAATGAATTGATACTATTCTTGCACTTTACTCTTTAAACATATGGAATGCTAAAGAACTAATTCCTGTTCACAAGGATGGACTATAACTCCTGATTCTCTGAAGGTGTCAACAGCCAACACCTCTGAAGCATCACTTTTAAGCTCATGAAAGTGACTTTACATGAAGCTGACTTAACTCAGAGTATTCTGGAAATTCCTCATCTGGAAATACTTTCAGGAAATACTATGTGCCTTAAGAAAATAAGTCTCTTGGCCGGGCGCGGTGGCTCAAGCCTGTAATCCTAGCTCTCTGGGAGGCCGAGGTGGGCGGATCATTTGAGCTCAGGAGTTCGAGACCAGCCTGAGCAAGAGCGAGACCCCATCTCTACTACAAATAGAAAGAAATTAATTGGCCAACTAAAATATATATAGAAAAAAAATTAGCCGGGCATGGTGGCACATGCCTGTAGTCCCAGCTACTTGGGAGGCTGAGGCAGCAGGATTGCTTGAGCCCAGGAGTTTGAGGTTGCTGTGAGCTAGGCTGATGCCACGGCACTCACTCTAGCCTGGGCAATAAAGTGAAACTCTGTCTCAAAAAAAAAAAGAAAATAAGTCTCTATTTGAACCTACATTATTGACAACTAAGTTAAGCACCCAATATTTCGGAATTGGTGAAAAAGAAAAATTTCAAAAGGTGAAGACTTAATAAGCAGTGAGGATATTTTTGCAAAATGACAGTACCTGAAGATCATTCCAAAAGTCAAACTCTAAACATAATCATCACTGAAATAAATTAATGCTCTCCCCAAGGCATATATGTATGTTTTTAAAAGGACAAAATACCTGGTTATGTAAATTCTAATAAGTATCTTGTTACCAATAAAACTCTTTGACTTATTATACAGTACCTGCTAAGTATCTAAAATAGCAGCAAATTAATTTCCTAAAAACTAACTTTTAGGGGTAATACACGATGTGATTATGACTTTCTCCTTGCTCTCTCTGGGATCACTTACTCTCAGAGAAGTTGGCTGCCATGCTGTGAGGGTGTTCAAGCAGCCGATAGGAGAGACTATGAGACAAGAGATGAAAGATCTCCTGCCAATAGCCATGTAAGTTAGCCATCATGAAAGCAGACCCTCCAGTTCCAATCAAGCCTTTAGGTCACCAGTCCCCAACCTTTTTGGCACCAGGGACCAGTTTCATGGAAGACAATTTTTCCATGGATAAGGGGGTGGGGAGGATGGAGGGAGAGTAGGTAGATTCAGGATGATTCAAGTACATTACATTTACTGTGCACTTTATTATTATATTACATTGTCACTTGCCACTCGCTGATAGCGTTTTGATGAGTCTGCAAGAAATTGATTTATTATGATCACCATGCAGTCAAACCTCTCTGCTAATGATAATCTGTATTTGCAGCCACTCCCCAATGTGAGCATCACCACCTCAGATCATCAGGCATTAGATTCTCCAACTCCTTTGAGAATCTAATGCGTTGATCTGACAGGAGGTGGAACTCAGGCAGTGATGTGAGTGATGGGGAGCAGCTGTAAACACAGATGAAGCTTCTATCATTAGCCTGCCACCTCCTGCTGTGTGGCCTGGTTCCTAACCTGCCACAGACCAGGCCAGTACCAGTCCATGGCCCAGGGGTTGGGGACCGCAACTTTAGGTGGCTGCAGCCTTTACTGACATCCTCACTGCAATTACATTAGCCATCAGGAGCCAGAGCCACTCAGTTAACCTGCTCCCAGATTCCTGACCTATAGCTCTTAAGTTTTGAGGTAATTTGTTACGAAGCAATAGATAATAAAAATATAAAGAATAATTACCTTATAAAGTTCCTTCTCATCCTTCTCTGTCTTCAACTGACATTCAAGTTGTTCTCTTTCATGTTGTGCCTTCCTGAGTTTGTCTTTTAAACTGAGTTAAGATAATGGAAGATTAATACAGGAAAAAAAAACAAACCTGTTAAAACACCGAAGTTATTTTTAAAAAGCATCAGAAATACCTGTCTAATTCAGTTTCTTTTTCAATTGCTTTATGTGTCACTGATACAATATCTGCCTCAAGCTGGAGAGCTTTGGATGTAGCATCACTGTATCTCTTCTTAACCTCTTCATTTTCCATTTTTAAGGTCTGTGATACTTCAGTAAGACCCTGAGAAACAAGGTGTTTTGAGAAACACAGAAACATAATCAGTAAATTTGTGTACCTTTTTAACACTATGTATTCTTAAAGTTTTATTCCCATATTTGTCCCCTCCAAAATTTATAAGCTGTGACTACCAAATAAACCTGAAATTCTAACATACATTTAAATTTTCAACATGTACCTTCATAAATATTTACAACTATATGTATCCATACTTATTAAAAATGAAAGCTTAATTCAAAATGAATTTTCACATGCTAAATTAATCAATTATTAATTTATATGTGTTTCCTGCCCCCTTCAGACTTTTCATGTACCCTGATTGATTTTACTAACTTCTCCACCAGAGGGCAGGCAACAAAAATAAGAATAAAATTTAAAATTTTTTCTTTTTCTTTTTCACATCTCACTTTTCAATGTTACCCCAATGACATATCAGGTCTCATGACACTATCAAGGTTATTAACACCCATTTCTTCTAGCATGATTCACTAGGTGCCATTAGAGCTAAAATAAACATTCTTGCCAGTGTGACTCAGGCCTAAACAAATATTCAAAGACACTAAAACAAATATAAGAGGTAGTAAATGCAACAGACTAAACATATTTCTATTTAAAATAAAGTATTCTACTCTAAGCAGATAATTTAAATGTTTAAAAATTAGAGATCAGCATGAGCAAAAATAGTGAAACCCCATCTCTACGAAAAACAGAATTAGCTGGGCATGGTGGTGTATCCCTGTAGTTCCAGCTACTCGGGAGACGGAGGCAAGAAGATCACTTGAGCCAAGGAATTTGAGGTTGCAGTGAGCTATGATCATGCCACTGCCCTCATGCCCAAAACAAGACCCTGGCTCCAAAAAAAGGCCTTTCCACCTAGTTCATAAAATTATGAGACTCAAATGTAATAATGCATATATAAAGGTGCTTTGTTACGGAAAAGCTATACAACAAAGGATTTGGCAAATTGGAACAAATTATTCTTATTAAAAAATAATTTTAAAATTTCCCCCAGCAATACCCACCCAACAACAAAAACAGAAAAAATTACCATTCTGCCAAGTTAAAAGTAACAAACATCATGCACTATTATATGTCTCCTTAATTCACATAAAGTAACCCAGGCAAATATTCTACTCAATGGTAGAGCTAAGAATGATTTAAACTTACCAACATTCTCAAACAAAAAATTTTCTATAATAATGGAACATTTAGTTTTAATAAAGTACTGAAATTTTGGTAATTTTATTTTTATCTAAACTTGATATGACCTTCATTAATACTAGTATTAATAAATAGACTGTTATAATATACTATCAAAGATATTTCCCAGATCTTGCTCACAAACTGCTAAATTCAAAGACGACTTCATTGGTGGTATGGCAGAGACTGCTGGTTGTCTGCCAAATTGCGATCTATCAGCCATAGTAATACATATGGTTACCCAACTAAACTGTACTTCCAGCTTCTCTTGTAGTCAGTCATCAATGGAATATAAATGAAGTGATACATATTACCTCCACATTTATAACTAAAATTATTGAACATGTCTTGTCTAAGATCGCTTTCACCTTTTCAGTAAACTGAAACCAGGATATAGTGATCAAGTTTCTACCACAAAGTTGTAAATTCTCCAGGAGTCGCAGGTGGCAATGGAATGATATGAAAGCTAACTAGGCCCCTGAATAATCATGTGAAGCAAATCTACCCCACAGACTTAAATGACTGACTCACAACATAGACTGTTACATTTTTTAAAAAAATTTTGTCCTCTACTGTTGAGATGCTTTGTCTTCACTCTAATTCACCTGTTAATTCCTGACTAGTATTTAAATTAAGTAACTCATTTCCATATAGTGCCATTAAGAAAAAAATTAAATGTGCTATGTAATAATGTGTAAAATATGCACTATTGAACATACTCAAATTCAGCTATTTTAAATTACTTGAAATGTCTGATTCATAAACAGAAAGTGTAGCAACTAACAGTAAAACCAAAAAATATGGAAATTATAAAGCTAATTCAAACACTGCTATGACACTAGAATTAAACAATCTGAAAACAGCCAATTTGAAGGGCAACAAATAAAAACGGTAGATCTCAAGTAAAAAAAAAAATTTCAGAAAAAGATTTGCCTCAGAAATCAAGACAGGGAATACTATTAAGCAATAAAAAGAAACAAAGTATTGATCCATGCTAAAACATGCATGAACCTCAAAATTATTATGCTAAGTGAAAAAAGTCAGACACAAAAGACATTTTATATGATCCTGTTTATATGAAATGTCCAGAAAAGGCAATTATACAGAGATAGAAAGATTAGTGATTTCCTAAGGCTCGAGGGCTTACGGGTGTAAGGAGAAACTGTTAATAGACTCAAGATTTCTTTTGGGAATGATGAAAATATCCTAAAATTAGAATGGAGTGATGGTGGCACAACTCTGTAAAATACTAAAAACTACCTAATTGTATACTTAAAAAAAAAAAAAAAAAACCAAGACAACTGAGGTTAATATAGATTATGGCTTTTGGATGCTTGCTTTCTTTTATATCTGCAACTGAGTGATCCTGAGTATAATCTTTTGGGAAAAAACTGTATTCTTGAGCCCAATTAAAATGCATTTTAAATAAAGAAAGTCCATGTTTGTTAACTTAAAGTAGTATAAAGCAAAAGCACACTACTCAGAAGTATGACCAGGGGACCAGTACCAAGCCACCAACAGTTTGTATAAGAAAAGAACATATAAGATAAGGAGCTTGAACAAAATGTAAATCAACTCATCACCAAGCACACTGATGAGTTCACCTAACAGCTTTTCATAACAGTACTTTCTCAATGATGGAAGAAGCTACACATTAACGTATATTCTGGTGTATGTTTCTCATTTCAACACCAGTAACAAAGTTTGTAAACCAGCTACTTCGAGCGCCACTGGAATAAATAACTAACAAAAATATAATGCCATATACAGGCAGAAAAACCATATAGGCTTTTTAAAAACTTTTGTACCTAGAATAACAGATAATTCAAATCATCTGAGTAAGAACATCTTGCCTCCTACAAATAAACATCTTCCTGATGCTGACTCTAAACACATAATTAAATGAAATTTAAATAATATCAAGATGGAATAACAAAGACCAGATTAACTCTATCACCTGAAAAGTGAAAGTCAGGGAGAGCCAGTGGTTTCCTTTAGTTACGGAGAAGAAACAGAGTCCAGAAAAGCCAAGGAGAACAGGGTTTGCAGGACAGAGAACCACAGAAAAGAGATGTTTAAAAAAAAGAACTCCAGAGATCTGCCAGAGTCCCTTTCAAGTCTTTAGTTGATTACTGATCAGCATATGCATGCAACGAAATTAATCCAGGCTGGAGAAACAATCACCCAAAAAGGATTTCAGGGAACAATGCCTGGAACTCAAAAAGGGCCAGGAATAGTGGCTGTTCCCACCAGCCAGAGTGGAAAGCCTCATAATTCATGGGAGAACAATTCTGAGTATTCTCTAATTGAAAGAAGGGTCTTTCCTCAGTAGTGGGAAGAGATTAACCCTAGACTAAATGCTGGTCTGGTACTGCCAAACAAAGATCAAAGAGTTTCTAAGTAAACAAACTGCATCCCAGAACAAAGCTCAAGAATATTTTTAGGAATACAAAAAATATCCAACACTCAAAAAGGTAAAATTCACAGTATCTGGCATCCAATCAAAAATTACTAGGCATGCATAGAGGCAGGAAAATGCAACCCATAATGAGGAGAAAAGTCAATCATGCGAAACTGAACCAGAAATGGCCCAGATGATCAAGTTAGTGGACAAAAGACATTTAAACATGTGTATTCCATATGTTCAAGAAACTAGAGGAAAAACTGAATATAGTATACACAGAGACATGGAAGATATGAAAAAGACTCAAACTGAACTTCTAGGAATGAAAAACATCTCAGTTAAAAAATATAATGGATGAAACTAAATATTGCAGAAGAAAAGATGAGTGAACTTGAGGCATGAAAATTAACTATCCAAAATGCAACAGAGAAAAAAAAAAGGGACTGAATAAAAATGAAGAGCATCAGTGAGTTCTGGGACAACTTCAAGCAACAAAACATATGTGTACTTGAGTTACTGAAGACAGAAAACACAGCTGAAGAAATAATGGCCAAAATTTTTCAAAATTTGATGAAAACCAAAAGCCCAGATATAAAAAGGTCAAGGAACCCCAAGCATAAAAAAAAAATAAAAAAGAAAGAAAATAATAGGAGGGTACAACATAATCCAAGTGCTTAAATTCAATGATAAAATTCTGACAGTAATAAGAAGGGACAAAACCACACACTAAATGCAGAGGAAGAAAAATACCAATGACATTGAACTTCTCAAAAACAAATGTGAGAACAGCCACATCTTTAAAATACTCAGACAATAAACTGTCAATCTAGAATTATATACCCAACAAAAATGTCTTCTAAAACTAAAAGAATTTTCCCGACATACAAAAGCTGAAAGAATTTATCACCAGAAGACCTGAGCTACAAAAATGTTAAAGAAGTTCTTTCAGGTAGAAGGAAAATGATAACAGAAACCTACATCTGCATTTTATTGGGTTAATTCTTCATAAGAATACTTAAAATTACTTACAATACACTAAAGAGTGCCTAGGTGCTCCAAAAAGATACTACAACCATTTTGAAGGGGAAATGTTTAATTTCTTAAATGTTAATTTGCATTACTAGAATTTCAAATGTGAAGCTGCACAGGACCTCCCATGAATTATGTATCACGGTAAATTTGTCAGTCAGCACTCAATTAGACAAGCAGAACACTAAGGGGGTGGGGGAGAGAAAGACACACACACTCATAGAAACACACATTAACTGATCTGACCTTGTGTAATTGTAGAAGCTAGAACCAGTCTATGTAAGACAAGCAATCAGGAAAGGAAAATGTCTATGAAGTGGAAAGAGCAAGAAGAAAGGATCCACATCACCAGCTGAAGTCCAACAGAACAGACTGAAACAAGTTGGTAACACGCTCCCTTATATTGTTTTAGTATCTTTAAATATAATATAGATGAAAAATACCTTGAAGTACATTGTCTCAACCTTATATTATCATCATTCAATTTAAGAATATAATTTATTATATGGAAAGAACTCAATTTATAGTTTAGGGTTCAAAAAATTATAAACTAAGCTAATTGAAAAACTTAACAATCACAGCTCCCTTTAGTCCTACTCTAAAAACAAGATTCAACATCATTGGTTCACTGAGCCTCAATTTTCAATCTTCTAAATTTCCAAATATTGTATGAAGCACTCCAAAATATAAATAAGAACACAATGAATATATATACAAACTGCTATTTTTTTTTTTTTGAGACAGAGTCTCACTCTGTTGTCTAGGCTAGAGTGCTGTGGCATCAGCCTAGCTCACAGCAACCTCAAACTCCTGGGCTCAAGCAATCCTCCTGCCTCAGCCTCCCAAGCAGCTGGGACTATAGGCATGAGCCATCATGCCTGGCTCATTTTTTCTATATATTTTTAGTTGTCCAGATAATTTCTTTCTATTTTTAGTAGAGACGAGGTCTCGCACTCCTGAGCTCAAACGATCTGCCCGCCTCGGCCTCCCAGAGTGCTAGGATTACAGGTGTGAGTCACCGCGCCAAGCCCAAACTGCAAATTTCTAAACAAAATTTTAATAAATGTAAAGACGGGGGTTAAAAAAACACTCATCAGTACAATGGAATATTATTTGGCAAAAATAGAATGAACTACTTATATTACACATGGATAAACTTTGAAAACATATGCTAAGTGAAATAAGCCAATCGCAACAGGCCACATCCTGTATGATTCCATTCATATGAAATGTCCAAACTACACAAACCCATACAGACAGAAAGTTAGTATCTGGGACTGCAGGAAAGGATGGGAAGGAAAATGGACAGTGACCGCAAATAAGTACAAGCTTTCTTTTTGGGTTAATATGCTTTAAAATTAGATGATGGCAATGGTTGCATAATCCTGTAAATATACTAAAATCCATTGAATTGTACACTTTAAATTGGTAAACTTTATGATATATAAATTATATCTCAATAAAGCTATTTTGAAAAAAGATCAATAGATCAGCTCACATCTTAGTATGAAATAGTGGTTAAGAGCACTAACTGGAGCCAGACTACCAGCTTCTACCACTAACTGTGCAATCATGGGTGAGTTAAGTAGCCTCTCTGTGCTACCTCTGTAAAATACTTAATAGTGCTTACTTCAGAGGATTGAGTTAACACATGTAAAGCAATCATATCATGACCTGGCTTTTATTAAGTGTTATATGACCTTTTTACAACAGAAAAAGAGAAAAATCCACACTTAAAGTTGAACTAGAAATGAAAGTTATCTTTAATAAAATAGAATTAGTTTTTAAATCTAAGATGTACATTAATAATGAAACATACACCACAATAACACCTAGGGAAAATACAATATGTAATTTATCATTTCTCAATTTATAAAGAACATCTAATTTTAGTTTTACTCTACTTTGTAATCCAAGTTCATTCCTTTCAGCAGACAATTATATAAAATAACCTTAAAAACAAACATGTAATTTAAATCAACCTGTTTGGATAACCTTAACACATCCAATTCTTTTAAGTTGTAAAATTAAAGTTTTAATTATTAGAATTCAGCTTAATTAGTTTTTATTTGCTTACAGACAGGGTCTCACCCTGTTACCCAGGCTTGAGTGCAGTAGTACAATCATAGTTCACTGTAATCTCAAATTCCTGGGCTTAAGCGATCCTCCCACCTCTATATCCTGAGTAACTAGGACTATAGGTGTGAGCCACCGCAACTGGCTAATTCTTAAAATTTTTGTAGAAATGGCGTCTCACTATGCTCAGCCCAGGCTGATCTCGAACTTCTGGCCTCAAGTGATCCTCCTGCCTTCGCCTCCCAAAGTGCTGGGATTATAGGCTTTGGCCACCTTGCCTGACCCAGTTTTAATTACTTGAGTTTTCTCTCTAGTGGCATTTTATACTGATAAAAGTCAATGTGATAAAAGATGAAAATATTTTATCTATAAACATTTAATTATTATAAACATTTAATTCAGTTTTAATATTTGTCAATTGAATGGATCATAAAAATGCAATAAATTTCTTCTATTATGAAGAAAATTAAGGTCTATTGATCAATGGATACTATATAGTAAATTTTTAACAAAATTATAAATGATATATCATAACAGTCTTTCAGATATTCAACAGTTTATATATTCAGTATTTCAAAGAGAAGACCTCTAGAACCATTCTATATTAAGTTGTTTTTTTTTAGAATTCACACCATGGAATGCATTTAAAACAAGTGCCATGTAATGGATTTTATAAGCCACTTACTAATCAAGACCTGTTTTAAAGTTTCTAAGTTGTTCTAGCTACCCAGAAGACCTGCTTAAATTAAGATTGGGACTAGGCTGGATGCAGTGGCTCACACCTGTAAAGCAAGCACTCTAGGAAGCCGAGGCGGGCAGATTGCTCGAGGTCAGGAGTTAGAAACCAGCCTGAGAAAGAGTGAGACCCCGTCTCTACTATAAATAGAAATTAATTGGCCAACTAATATATATATAGAAAAAATGAGCCGGGCATGGTGGCGCATGCCTGTAGTCCCAGCTACTCAGGAGGCTGAGGCAGTAGGATTGCTTGAGCCCAGGAGTTTGAGGTCGCTGTGAGCTCGGCTGATGCCACGGCACTCATTCTAGCCTGGGCAACAAAGCGAGACTCTGTCTCAAAAAAAAAAAAAAAAAAAAATTGAGACTAAAATTTTGGAGGTAAGAAGCAAATTCATAAAAAACTAGAAGTCCCTTGCCTAGTAACAAAGAGGAACTATCTCTCCTGGAAAATACATAATTTTATCATCAGAAATAAGCAATTATCAACATATTTATTTCTATAACTTAGAATTTTTTATATTATGCATGTATTACACTTTTAGAATCTGAGGGAAATGCTATGAATTTCCATTCCTGAGGAATAACACTATTCATATTTTAGTCCCTCTTTGAAGATTCCCTGGTTCATCATTACAAAAAAATAGCAAAATAGTAACAGTTACTTACATTTAGGGAGAATCCACTATGTATCAATATCATTCTAGGTTCTTTTATCACCATTTTCTATAATATAGAGTATCATTTAAAAATCACTTCCAAGTATTAATACTTCCCAGAGAATATATCCCAATGTAAGAATAGCAGCAGAGAAATAGTCTCCTCCAAGATTAGTGACTGTCATCAAGATTTAAGAGTTGCCATAAAAACTTCCACTGAAGACCTCTTCTGATCATCAAGGCCACAGTCTCCTACAAGCTTTGCTTCATTAATCCCCTGACCTCAGTCTACCACTTTCTCAACCTCAGTCTTTTAGAATGAGCTTTACCCTTGTCTATAGTGCTTAACCCCTTATCACCTGGACAGCCGAGAGAACCTGAGACTGTTTGAATCGCAGCTAATTTTCAATTGGAGCAGAGACACAGCCTTATGCAGGCATCCTCAAACTGTGGCCCACGAAGGACATTTATCTGGCCTGCCAGGTGTTTTTACCGCCCCTGCCTGTCCTGCTTAGCAGCCGACTCATCCTCGGCCCACAGTCCGCATGTGTGGAATGTGCCCCACACTCTCCAACAGTCTGAGGGACAGTGAACTGGCCTCCCTGTTTATAAAGTTTGAGGACCCCTGGCCTAATGTATGTGAGTAATTTCACACAAATGAAGGCCTATCACTCTGCCATTTCTGTTCTCGCAATCATCCATTCTTTACTTGAATTTCAAGGTAAGTAGAGTAAAAACATCAAAGGCCCCATTTCAGTATATTCTTGATCTAATGAGCTTAGGACACACCCACCAAAATGGGCCTTTCTAATGAGTCATCTTCTATCTCACTTCTACTCCTCTGGCTTACAACAGAGTGAAAGAAAAGAGATTGGCCTTCCACTTAGGAAAACTGTCCAATGCAGGTACAACTAATGGGAGAACTATGTAAAGAATGGAGAGAAAAAAGTAGTAACTATACGAAATAGCAAGGGAGTTACAATAAATTAAAAAAAAAAAATCAGCTGAATGTCCTAATAGTCATGGTAGGCACACATTAGGAGATTTCACTATATTACACTTCATTATGAGATTTTAATATTAGGTATACCTGCCTTAAAAGTTCCAATGAAAAATGTGGTTCATTAACCAAACGGAAAACCCTATCCTATAGTCTATGGCAGGACACTAAGTGTTCAAGAGCAAAACTGGAGCTATATGTGCATTTTTTAACTAAAAAGGCTAAAGATAATGAAGACAGAAGTGAAAACTTTAGAGTTATTTATAAGATATACAAATATATGTAATACTTGATATTATGTTTATCCTCCAATTCAAAAGAACAATCCTCAAATAGAACAAAGCAAGATAAATCTTTTCAGAATTTAAGCCCTTTTATATAACATCTCTGCTCAGGTGTATAATATATAACCACTCCACTGGAGTATAAAAATGTTTGAAAATCACTGCACTAATGATTCAATTAACAATTATCAAGCAATTACTCTAGGCCTTGTTGGACAGAAACTCCACTCTTAGGGAACACAAGCTCAAATCAGACAAACTAGCTATACTATGAATTAAGATTGTGACATGTATAATCACAATCTGTGTAAGTTTTGTCAGAACAAATTATTTTTCTCGTGAAAATATTAATAAAGAAGTCAGTGACTGGATGATTATTTTTTCATTGTTTTTTTCTTCTAACTTAAATCCATTTGTATCTCTAATGAAGCCACACTGTTTTCTGCTTGTACTGTATTTCTCTTTTTCTTAGCTCAAGAAATTGTGCCAATTTTAACAAGGTGCTTTTTAGGATAATTTATAGCATTTCTCACATCAAGAATTTCAAAATTTTTTCTAATACTACACCTTATTTCACTGAATTCTGCTTTTTTGAAAAGTAATTTTCTTTATTCTATTTTCCCTTCAGTGTTTATCATTTTTAACTGTATTATCAACAACCTCCCCCCTGCAAAATCTATCAAGTATTCTACAATTAGATGAAAAATATCTGGAAATAGTTGTCAGGGACTACTTCAAGCCTGGTACCAAAAGTCCAGAAGTATTTTAACCATCTTATAGCATAAAAGCAGCTATGGCAGAAGGTTAATAGGAACTGATCTATTCTTGTATAAATGTCTATCTAAAAAGCTACTTTTTTCAATTTCTGGTTTGGTTTTTTAATTAGTTCAATTCTCAAAAAAGGTGAGTGTCAGGGAACATATTAACAAATTCAATCCATTACCTAAGACATAACTAACCTTTTGCTCTGCTTGCAGTCGGTCACATCTTTCTTTCTCATTGTTAAGTTCTCCTTCCATTCTTCCAACTTGTTCTCGAAGCTGTGCTGTTTCTTTTTCTAGAATAGCAATTAACTTTAACAGTTCTTCTTTTTCTTTCATGGTTTTCTCAATTTTCAACTATAAACAAAAAAACTCAAATTAACTCTTTTTTGTAATCCTAAAATATGATACTACAAATTTAGTTGTCCATTTCAAAAAAAAGTGAAAAAAAAAAAGAACTTTTACATTCTACTTAACTTCATATCAATCAGCTTCTTTTAGCCTTCAGTTAGAAAAATTCATGATTCATAAATTTAAACTTTCTTTTGGTTAGGCAAAGGAGAATATATTAAAGGAAGGTATAAAATGAGAGATTTGTTATGAAGTTGCCTGCTAATCACTTCTCAACAGTACTAAAAATAAGGAATATTAAGTTTCCTAAGTGACATAATTACTGGTTTTTCTTATCTGGAATAATAATCAGATACTTCAAGAGGTAAAGCTGTACCTTTTCTTGAATGCAAACCTATGGGAAATCTTTGAATCTATTACATACTTATATAAGGCCTTCATCTATAGGATTACTATTAAAAGTGTCGGTCCTTTAAATAAGATAACCAAGGAATGCACAGTTTCTCTATATATAATGGCCTCTTCTTGGCTAAAATAAAACAATCTTTATAAGCAAAACAAATTTCAGGACAAACATGCAGGCTACAACAATATATTAAGAATATATTTCATAACTGATTCTTATGCTAATACTATTAGTTACTCAATTCAGGAAAATCTAATATTCTAAAAAATTACTAGCTTAAAGGACCTAAAATAGTAGTAAATAAAAGTTAATATTTTTCTTACAGCAAAAAGTCTTTGATTCTAACCAGAGAAGAATGAATACTCAGAGTAAAGACTTCACAAAGGGGGCATTGTACACTTAGCTGGTAAAAATAAGTTTTTCCCCCACATACTCCAAATTAGTTTTCCAGGGTCACAGAATCATGGAATCAAACTGATTAAACTATAAAATGGCTTTTATGAAAGTTAAATAGCTGAAAACTTTTAGACTGACCCTTCTACCTGCTTCCACGGATCAAATCAAAATGCCAGGAGTAAATACCCTCAAAAAGAAAAAAGTTTATTTAATCACTGAATTTAATTTACCCCCTACCTATTTTTAAACGATTTTAGATTACAACAAAAGGCATTCAATAAAGTAAATAGAAAATTAGATTCAAGCAAGTATATTAACCATAAAGATAATATCATTATTAATATAGCATTAAATCTGGCTCAAAACATTCTGGCAGCTTAAAAATGAAGGTACATCTTAACATAGAGCCATAGAAACATTAAGCAGCTCCTAATAGGGCCAGTCTCCTTTTCAACCATTATTATTATCAGAGCTAAGAAAATTAAGAATAATTCTCTATCATCCAATAGACAGGTCATAGTCAAATATCCCCCACCATCCCCAAAATGTCTCTTTTTAAAAATCTATGATTCAATTAAAGTTCACATATTGCAGGATTATGTCTCAATCACTTTTAATGTCAGTGGGGCCCCAGGTAATGTCTCGCATTTATACTAATTTTTACAATTAATTTGTATTAATTTTAATAAAACTAATAGTTTTATTAAAATCTTTAATGATTTTATCTAAATGCAGAAATTTAAAAAGCTTATCAAAAAATTGGAGAGAAAATAAAAACATTTTATCCCAGAAATACTTATTTAAAAAACAGCAATTTAAATTTTCTTTAAAAAGTACCCTTTGTGGAGCAGGAAGAAGTAAAATAGTATGTGCTATGTCTCAATTTACTTGCAGAAAAAGTACAAGAGAGATGTGGATGCCAGAATGCCCATTTTTCTGTTGGAGGCCCTGAAATCAGGGTGGTCTAACAAGTATTCAAAAAGCTGCAATATAAATGCTAACTGCACTCTTAAGAGCCAGGCATGTTTCAGCATCTTTGACTAACATTCAAATACCAGGCTAAAAACCTTGATCATCGGGCAGTTGTCACCACAAAATGTTTTAGTCACCCTATAAAAGTTACATTTCTTTATTTAAGATAAGAGAGGAATTTCTGGAAAGGGAAGGAAAGATATGGAAGAATTCACAATAAAAAATGACTGATTCCTTCTAACCTTCTAGTTTGATTGTCTAATAAAAGTATTATATCCATAACCTCTTGTCTTTTTTTTCTCTAGTCTCAGTTTTTGATGGTAAATAAAGTAAAATCAAAGGCATAAAATATTTACATGTTAAAAAAATCCATCTGACTATAAAGAAAAAGTGATGACCTGAAACAAAATATGAAAGTAAATTAACCAAAAATCTATACTGAACCTAAACTATTTTCCTTATTATAGTAGAGGACACTATATACAATTAACCAGAGTAACTCAAATATAATTAACATACTAGTTTTTTAGGTATAGGGTAAAGATATTGGGAACTGTGATCTTAAAATGAGGTGAGAATGTTCTATTTTTCTTTCAAATGACTACTAAAATTAATACATAAGGCATTATTAGACCAGCTACACAGTAAATTTATATTCAAGCCAATGCCATGACTCCACAACATTCAATTTAAAAAATAAAAAGCTTTTCACCTTTTCTCTTAAATTATGGTTAATCTACGCTTACACATTTGATCAGATGAACAATGAAAAGAATCATTCTAAAAATATTCAACCTAAATTAAGAGACTGTGATGCTTCCCTGATTTAATGCCATACTTTAAAAAAGACATGCTTATGATATAGTGAAACAAAGTTCATATGCAGTTTCAGTTAGATTTACTGCTTTACACCACTCTCCCAACCAGGTTCATCCCCCAAATCTGTAATATTCTGAAAGGATTAGGCCACCACAAAAGAAGAAAGGTTAATGCAAAGAAACATAAGGAAAAGCATTAGGCCTCAATTCACTCCACAGGTATTTACTGCATTAACTACTATGCACAAGATACTGACAGGCCCTAGGGACAGTCACTGCCACAGTGCAACCAATAACATAATTGTGACCAAAAGATTTTTTAAGTATTTCAAAAAAGACACTCTAAATTTATTATTTTAGTTAAAACGCATTTTATTTTTGTTGGTACTCTTGCATAACCTGAAAAATTTTTAAATGCTAACCAATGTGAGCTCCATTCTTAAAATTATCAGTGAATCACTATCTCACTGTTGATACCAACCTCAAGAAGGCCAGCTTTTGTGGTCACCACCAACATGTCAGAATTTCCTTCATCTTCCATAGTAAGCAACTCTTCAACAGGAGAAGCAGCTCGAAACTGGAAAGGTGTACTTGCTCCACGAATTTCACCCTTATGGGTAACATAACAGAACTGATAAAATTCTCCATCATCATTTGGAAGGTAATATCCTAAGAGGAGGTTAATGAACAAAATTATTAAATTTCCTATTATAAATCGAATGTTATTTGAATTTAACAATACTTGTAATTTCTCATTCCTCACACTGTTCTTGGCACATATCTGAGACATGTCTTTCCTCCTATCTTTTACAAATTATCTACCAAAACTAGACTCTGCCTTCCCCCACAAACATACCTTAATTTTTCTTCTGTTATATCTAAGTTTATATTCCCAAAATATCCTTTCCCCCTGGTATCTCCCACCAGGGCAAAACCAACTCATCTGGAAGAGGCCATACAAGTATGTACTTTGTAATGGGAAAGAGGCTGGAGAAGGAGCAAGGGAAGAACTACTACAAAAATCTAAGGAGGACTAGGAGTGGGACTAAGAATACGTCATTTGAAGAAATCTTCTCTTCAATTTGATATTTATTACATGTAAATGAGAAATGTTAACTAAAGAAATATGCTGCACTTGCAAATTGTGAAAAAGAAGAAAAGATGATGAGGTCCACTGGTGCAATACAACAAAAGTAAACATTGGAACCACACATCTATTCGGGAATTCCAGCTCTATCACTATTATTTACTTAACTTCCCTGAGCCACAGGTTCTTATCTGTTTAAAAAAGATGACAACATAAGCCCATCTCAGAGTTCCAAAATATCTACAGATAATGTATTTATATCATCTAGTCCACTATCTGACAAATGTGTTCAATATTTATTCCCTTTTTTCTTCAATTGTTACCCTCTCTTTTAAATTTTGCTATATTATCTTAAATTAGAATTAATCTTTACCTCTTCTCCAAAGCTCACACAGTGGTTTTTACATTAAAAAACAAACACCTCCACAGTATACTTTACATTACTATTCACTATGTACAAGCTTTATATCCTATATCAGACCTCCAACACTGAGGGCAGATATAGTAGATACACACACACACACACGGCAGATATACATAAATTTATGTGTTTGTGTGTATACATATACAAAAATTCTCTATTTTCCATGACTTGTAAAAAGTATTCAATAACTGTGAAATTAATATACAAAGATGAATATAGTCACCGTATTAATATCTACCCAAAAACCTGTCATCACTCTGCCTGTATTTTTTCATGTCTTAAATTTTCAGCCTCACTATGATACCTATTTAATAGTTTATCTTATTTAATTCTTTTAAAAATAGCTGGTGTTTCTCTTTAGAAACAAGGAAGAGAGACAGAGTATAAAAGATAAGCCAAGAAATACTTGTGGTACTTGAAAGCAAGGAAGATGTCCTAAAAAAGAACTGGAAGAGGTGTAGCAAATATAAAAATAGGGGCCCACTGAAAGAGCTCCCCATGGCCAAAGCCAGAACAATTTCAGCAACAACAAAAAAATTATAGTATTAGGCTTTATTTCACTGAAGAAATTAATGAGTCCATGGAGAAGAGGACAACTCTAACATAGTAATTCCAACTAGTAAATGTACAAATAATGAACATTAATTAGGCAAACACAACAATAATGGTTGTAGCGAAAGATGCACTAAGGAACACTAAAATTAGTGGATGAAAATTTCAGGAGAAATAAGATATTTCCATAGTCTCAAAGTAGCTCCCCCATAAAACTCATTAATTTCAAAGGGAAAAATAACAACTTTATTTACAGGGGAAAATCCAGATGACACCACGTTAACCAAGTGATCGAGATTAATATCACCAGTAATAAGATGTATAGACATCAAGTACTGATACAATGCAATGAGAAAGGTAAAACATTACTTCTATGGCATTCTTCCCAAAAATGTATAACCTCGATCTAATCATGAGAAAACATCAAACAAACCCAAGATGAGAAGCATGCTGCCAAAAAAACAAACCACCAATAGTACAACAGTACTCTTCAAAAAAATAAAGTTTATGAAAGATAAGGAGAGACTGAGGACTAAGAAGATATGACAACTAAATGCAGTGTGGGATTAGGGACTGGATCCAAGAACAGAAAATGAATATTAGTGGAAACACTGGTGAAATCTGAGTAAGGTTTATACCTTAGTCAACATAAATATTTCAGGTTTTAAATATATGTACCATGGTTATGCAAGATATTAACATGAAGAGAAGCCAAAGGGTATACGAAAATTCTGCATACTATTTTTGCAAGTTTTCTTTACATCTTAAATTATTTCAAAATATAAAGTTTTTATAAAGCATCATAGATATGCATCTGTCAACATATTTTTAAAAGGTTTAAAAAATGCACCTTCTTAATATCTACTACAAATTAATCCATAGCAGACTAACTTTCCAAACGGTCACAAGACTTATTTTTAAAAGCTTAAATAGAAAACAAAAATACAGTCTGATTAATCAGCTCTGGTATCCTGACATTAGAAATTCTACAAACTAGATATCCAAGGTCTGCTTCTTTAAAAACAAAAATGTCACTAAAATAATCTTCTAAAAAATATAGTTCAAACACCATTTAAGAAAGATATAATTATTCAGAGCTGCAATTTAAAGCTATCTTCAATACAGAAAAAACTGTTGGCAGTTAATAACATTGAATATAAAATAGGAAAAATTAAAAAGCAAACACTGAGTCAAATTTTATAGCCTGTGACATTAACACTCAGATTAGAATAAATAAATAAGAGTCCACTTAGGAAAACAATCACATTTAGGTATTTTTGTTAGTTGTCTTGGGTTTTGCATTTCAGGAATCTCATGACTCATCCAAAAAATGAGCAAAGTGATTTGGATTGTACTTTAAAGCCCTGCCAGCTCTAAAACTCCATGACTAAGCTTTCCATGACTATACCCTGACTTCCTTACATAACAAAGTTTTAGGCAGGCAGAAGCTATTATTTCTGGATTACAAAATTCAAAATAAAAATTAATGTTGTCGAACTTTCAAAAACTTGTAACACTTATTATTATGCTTAGCTCCCATGAAAAAAAATTTTTAAGTATAAACAGAAATAAATTGAATGCATTTCTTTTGTTAACCACATTTAAACTTTTTGCTAAGTTGCCAATAAACAAATGGATTAGTTATAAATTTAGTAAGTTAACTTATTTTCTAGGCCAGGCACGGTGGCCCTCGCCTATAATCCTAGCACTCTGGGAGGCCGAGGTGGGCAGATTGCTCGAGGTAAGGAGTTCGAAACCAGCCTGAGCAAGAGCGAGACCCCATCTCTACTATACATAGAAAGAAATTAATTGGCCAACTAATATATAGAAAAAATTAGCTGGGCATGGCAGTGCATGCCTGTAGTCTCAGCTACTCGGGAGGCTGAGGAAGCAGGATTGCTTGAGCCCAGGAGTTTGAGGTTGCTGTGAGCTAGGCTGACGACATGGCACTCACTCTAGCCTGAACAAAACAAGACTCTGTCTTGGAAAAAAAAAACTTTTTTTCCAACAGAAAACCAATCACAATAAAAATGACTAGAAATAAACCCACAACTTTTAAGAAAGAAACTGTTAAAAATAACAAAATAAGTTCCAATACACAGACTTAAATTTGATTGTCTATAAAAAGGCTAAGTATTAAAAGATAAACTACATACTTGGGCCCCGCCCAGAAGATGGCGGATGAGAAACACCGCCAGAGTGTCTCTGAAGAAAAGACAGATTCTAGCAGAAATTAGAAGAAAGAAGCAAGAAGACGAGCCTACATCGGATGAGCTCGGCAGGAGGAGTACCTGAGACCACGGGAGACTCCATGGGAGGAGGTCTCGGAGGAGAACTGGAGGCTGGGACCCCCGGAGCAGCCCGGAGACCAGCGGGAAGGGTAGGTGGATCTGCCGTTTCCCCTCCCCTGCATCCCGGACTGCTGGTGGGCTCCCCAGCGAGCGGAGGGACCTACAGACACCAGCCCAGCGACAACCCCCGCCAGTGAGCGGTAAGCCAGTAGCGGACGTGGCACCAGGTTCCCAACTCCCTCGGGCACCTCCGTGTGCACAGACCCAAGCCGCGGGGCAGACGCCATATTGCCTCCTCCTCCCCTCCCCCGACCCTACCGGCGGCTGCCCAGAGAGACAGAGAGACAATATAGCCACCAGCCGGAGGCACCTCCAGGGAACGGGACCTTCCCTTTTGGGGCCCTATAACAGCTGACTAAGGGGAACTCAGACTGTGAGCTCTCTGCCCGCCAGCCCTACCAGGTGCTGCTGGCACGGTGATCCCAGGAGAATGGGGCAGAGCCTGAGGTTGAGAGACATAGACCCAGCTTGGGCTCCCTGTGGGTGAATTGGGACAGGCACGCGTCTCCCTTGGTGGGGACAAAGTTTGAACTCTGGGACCCAGAGGTCAGACCTGCAGACCACATCCCGTGCACCGAGGCCTCGCATTGCCTGGGGCACAGAAGGGATATAGGTGAACAGCCTGCTGAGGTGTGTGTGCCTTCAGGAGCAGATCAGCGTCCTAGAGGGCAACCCTCCCCCCAAAGGGAGGCCGTGCACCCAGCCCAGGTGGCATTCCTGCAGCAGGGAACCGCCCCGCTGGCATCACAGCCAGGGGAGGCCTGGTGGCGTGTGGTCTGGCCTGCTGATAGAGGCCTAGGAGTAGCCGCGGAGTTGGGGACGGTGGAAAGAGGCCAGGCCCGCTCCAGACTGCGGGTCTCGGACATCCCCACCCCACACGCAGACTCTCTGAGTGAGCGGGGCCATTCCAGCCCCTCCCTGTCAGCTTTGCCTGGAAGCAGAGAACAGAACTTTGACCCCCTGCTGACGACATTGGTGGTGCCTGAGGGCGAGCTTACCCAACTCAGCTCCACCCAAACTCGCCCCTAGACCAGTCCTCACTGAAGGGGAGAAAAGGACACACCAGGAAGTCCCAGGGCCCCACCCACCACCTGAGGCACTAGAGTTCTCTCTTCAGGAACAAGAGCTGATAACAGGACACAAAAACAACAGCGTAGCCTGTTCCTCCAGGCAAGCGCCACCTACTGACAGGGAGAGCATCCTGCACACCCTTTTCACGACACCTACTGACTCATTATACAGAGAGTGGTCGAATCTCACCCACAGACACCACCTACCGGCTCAGACACTAAACAAGGCGTGTGAATACCCAAACAAAAACCTAAAGAAAAGAAACAACAACTGATCTACATGGGGAGAAATCAGCGAAGGAACTCAGGAAATATGAAGAACCAATTGGAAAACACACCCCCAAAGAGGAGCCCCAGCCCCCTAGAAACGGACACCAACCAAAATCAGGCAACCAAAATGACAGAAGAGGAATTT
>VSMD01027431.1:0-20783 GCA_008750895.1 Mirza zaza | reverse complement strand
ATTCAGTAGATTCTTCCAGCTTCTATTCATTGCTTCTTCTCTTTGTCCTTCTCTGCTGTTCACCTGCATCTCTGTTTTTCTCCTGTGCTAGCTGCAAAAGAATGAACCGAATCACTCCATAGAGAGCACCCTCTTTGAGTTAATCTTCAAGAATGAGTCATAAATGGGTCAGGACTGAAGGTAAATAATCTTAACAAGGACTGGCAGAGGCAAGGACTAAAAACACTTCCTCCCTTTGGCAGACCAGTGAACTTGCTTGGTGAGAAGATATAGCAAGACCTGAACACTAAGCTGCATGGCCAGATGTGAACTACTGAACTCCCAAAGTGACCCTGGGACCATGACTTTTAACACTTGGAGATGGCAGCAGTTCTCTGAGCTGAAAAGTGGTGGTAGACTGTGTGAACCATCTGAAACACAATAAAGAAATGCTGGCTTGCCTGACATGGTTTTCAGGCATGTACAGAATCAGCCCCAGAGGCACCTGGTTAGATATGAGGTCTCAGCAGTCCCATCTGGGAAAAAAAAAACAAAACAAAACAGAAAAACATGGATGGTTCTTTCTGTCTTCCTGATTTGAGGTTTAGAAAAACAGACTCTCTGCCTCTTTCTTTAAACAGGGAATTCTTATTTCCTGGCTCTTTTTCCACCTTCAGCATTTGCATTTCATGAGTAGCAGGTCAGGATCACTGTGCTTTGAACAATGCATTGTGGTTCTCTGGGTGTTTGCAGTGCTGAAGTGCATTTGTGTGTGTGCTTGCATGAGCGTGAGACAGAGAGAGAGAGAGAGAGAGAGAGACAGAGAGAGAGAGAGAGAGGCACAATGGCTTGTGCAAAGGCCTCCTTTGCTATGGATGCCTGTTTTCTTTCCCAGAAGTAATTACAGTCCAGATTTCAGCTTTTCTTTAATGTGCCTGTGTTCTGGAAGCCGAACGTCTCCAGCTAAGGAAAGCAGAGCCTGTTATCTTTCCTCAGTCTACTGGTGAGCTATATATCGCCTTGGAGAATTGATGGAAATCACAAAGGCTTTTGTTTCTCTCCCCTGCCCTTGTTGGCGGAGATTTTTAGATAATACCAGCACACCAGGCAGACTGCCGTTCCTCATCAAAACTCCCCGGATGCTCTAGGCCTGAGCATTCACCTGCCCGGCCTTTTTGTAGATGGGAAGATACTAAAGCAAAATTAACATTACATCTGTGCTCTTTCTTCTCATAACAGGCTCAGCAGCTGGCTCCTCCTGCTGGGCCCTCCCCCCTTTATCTTTGTGATTTGCGAAAGAATAAAAGAAAAGGAAGAACAATTAGGAACATCATTTTAAGGTGTGTGTGCCTGGTGGAACCCTTTTAAGTGACATTCAGAAGCACTGGGTCCCTGTGATTCCTGGGCCCCAGGTTGGTCTGGCCCAGATTTCTCGTTTCAATGACATCTATTCTTCAGCTTGGCCATTGTGTTCTGGTCTCTTCTCAAATGGCAATACCCAGGGAATAAAACATTTCCCTTCTTTTTTTCTCTGTCTTTGTTTCAGGAGCAATTCCCCTAATCCTTTTATTCAACCACAGGAAAAAAAAATTCTTGTTCTCATCAATGGGTCTGCTTGACTCAGACTAACCACAGGCAAATGTATAGGCAGATCTTAAAACTGGTGGCCTGGAAACATTTTACCCATTGTAGGTGAGCCACTTGTCTAAAAATGCTCACTCTGCAGAGATCTGAACTTTCAAACGGAAGATGATAGCATTCAAAGGTATTCCTTACAAACAGGAATTCCTCCCAAGTTTGATTTCTGCAGGTAGGTGCTTACAGATCTTTCAATATCATTGAAAGACTGATGGAAAATTCACTGGAGAAGGAAAATTAATCTGGAGAGAAATTTAAAGTCAACCTATCAGAACAACCAACCAGGAGCCAGGAGAAGAAACAGGTTCTTTCTCAAGCTGGGAACCAGATTCAGGTGACATTAGGCCTGGGGCTGTGTTGTACACTCCTGCCACTCAGGAAATTACAAAGGTCTTAGGAGCTCTGTTAGGGACTAAGACTAAATATTAGAACAGAAGATTCTTCTAGGGCCCCTATGTACAAGGGTCTGGCAGCTCTGTGTCAGGAACTGGGGGCAGAGACCAAATATACTTTGTTGTGACTTTTCCTCTAATTTCAGTCTTGAGGTCTCTCTTTGGAGAGTGACTATAAACCCTAGCCCTGGCCTGATGGGAATCCAAGGGATTTGGTCATAGATCTTTACAGTGTGCCCTTCACAGGATAATTCTTTGTCCTGGCAGGTGGCATAATGCCAAAGTGACCAACCCATGACCAAGTGTCCCTCTTCCAGGAAACTTATTTATATTGGCAGATACCCTTTTGGCTCTCCTGTGACCTGTGTCCAGTTCATTCCTACTGATTGGAACAGACGTAGGTTCAGGTTCCGTCAGATGCCATACAACATGAAACACAAGAGGAAGAATGCAAAGGCAATAGTTTGAATGTGCTGCATTCAGTCCTTATGGGAACACAGTGACCTAACCACTGCTCAGAACACAGCAGTGGCTCTATGCTCCCATCTGGCAAACCAGGAATAGATGGCCATGTGACAACTCGTCCTGTCATCGCCTGAGATCTCTGCTTTATTTGATTATTCACAGGATGCTGTTCCTTTTGGTCTTTACTTCGGCCCCTGCCAACTCTGCAACTGCATCTCCGTCTGCTCTCTGACTCAAAGTTTCTGCTTTTTCACTGCTGCTACTGCCTCGTGGCTTCTGTTCACTGCTTCTTCTCTTTGTCCTCTGTTGTTCACATGCATCTCTGTTTTTCTCCTGTGTTAGCTGCAAAAGAATGAACCGAATCACTCCGTAGAGAGCACCCTCTTTGAGTTCTCACATCAGATCATCTCTGAGATCTCTGGCTGCCTAGTGTCCAATCTATCCATGTCTGCCTTTGGGACAGTCACAGATGCCTGGTCCCCTGAGCAATAGTCAGGGTTACAGAACCACGTGACCCAAAGCATGACCACTCTTTCACAGAAGCGACAGAAGAGCCAGTGGGCATGGCAGGCACCCGGAGCACTGGCACGTACGTTAAGGCATAAGGAACAGTTACTATGAATGGGTGGGATTTTAACTTTCTTTTCCTTTTTTTTTTTTTTTTTTTCCAATTTTTGCTTGTCTTCTTTTTCTAGTCTTGCTTCTCTTCTCTTTCGCTTTCCAGCTTCAGTGAGTCAAGTTCAGCAGTGGTCCAGAAATATTAAATGGAAAATTCCAAAAATAAACAATTCTTAAGTTTTAAATCTTGTTCCCTGAGTAGCAAGATGGAATCTCATGCCATCCCACTCCAATCCACCCAGGACGTGAATCGTCCCTTTGCCCAGTGGATCCACACTGTCTATGCTACTCACCCATTAGTTAGTTAGCAGCCACCTTGGTTATCAGATTGACAGATCACAAGAAGAAAACAGAGAGAGAGCGTGAGCGAGCTCATATTCACATAGCTTTCATTACAGTATTTTGTTATAATTGTGCTATTTTATTATTAGTTGTTAATCTCTTACTGTGCCTAATTTATAAATTAAATTTGAGTGTAGGGATGTATGCATAGGAAAAAACATAGTATACGTAGGGTTCAGTACTGTCTGAGGTTTCATGCATCCACTGGGGGTCTCGAACTTCATTCCCAATGGATAGGGGGAGTTACTGTAACAGGAATAAAAAGAATATTTTCTCATATAAAAATTTAATGTTTGGCACAGATACATATATCTTATTTATATTTCTTTAAACCTTATCTTAAATTGTACCTTCTGTTTAAGTGATGTTCTCTGACATCACAACTTGATCAGTAGATTTGAAATTAGAGAGACTAAGGAATTGTTTCTCTTTAATACAATACAGTGCAGAAACATACCAATAATTGACTCTGTCAGCCAAGTTTATGGAAAAATCCGGATACTTAAAGCCCAAAGCGTCAACATCCATCTTGTAGTAGATTACTCACCCTGCAAGGGGCTTACCTAAGTGGAAATACACCAAAAGTTGTCTGCAAAGGCAAATTGCCCACCACCTGAAGCTAGACTTTTGACTGCACCAAACAAAATTGAGATCTGTTTGTGGTAAGGGAGTCTGCCACACATGGATCAAACATTACGTGGTGATGTTTATAGATACTCCAGTCCAGAGAAAACGAGGAAATGAGGCCAGGTCTCTCGTAAAAAGTAGGGGAGAGGAAAACCCCCAAAACTGTAACGCCTAGCCCCACTCCAAAATGTGGGATGGGGAGGTTGCTTTAAATATATTGGAACCCAGTGACACGGGAGAAAGATTTTTGAGCCTTTGATTTGGTCAATAACAACATTTTTGTGTATGTTCCTGTTTTAAATATAGATTGTATTGTCTGAGAAAGGCTTTGGAACCCTATAATCTCCCAAGGCACAGAGGGCGAGGAATGGCTCTATTCCAGAGGGAATGCCTTCTGAATAGCAGCAGAGCAGGCCTGGGACTGAACTGCCAGCCAGCGTCATGCTGTCCCCACGGCTCACAATGATTCGAATTACTAAAATGTCTGGGAGTCATTTTCATTATCCTTATTGACAATTAGCTTTAATAGCAAAATAAAATAATTAGGCAGCACTAAGTCCAGAGCATACAGCTCTTCTGTGATAAAAGAAATCCAGGGGTGTGAAGGCAAGTTTATTGAATCTATGGCTCTTGCAAATGAACCAAAGAGGGATGAAGATAAGCTTGTGATGAGAAGCCAAGGAATACGCCATCGCTGGATTCATTAGCAGAATTAACAGTCCATGTGGCATTCAAGCTATTGCTTTACAAATTATCTGAGATAATTAATAGGAAATGTGCCACAAAATGAATGGTATTTTAGTAACTTCTTTGCCAGCATGCATCGCCGAGACCACTAGTATTTAATACTCCCATGTCTTTTGTTTCTGCTCCTTGGAAAGCAGTTTGCCAGTGGCTTGCCTATATTTAACATCAACGCTTGTTGACTTTGTCAGACTTAACTGTAATTTGCCTCTCAGTCACTGTCTTGGAATTAGAGAACACGAAGGCTGGGAATGGCATCAATCGGTGTTTCTCAGTGGAGACACAGTTACAATCTCGGTCAGAATATGTTCTTGTGCTGGAGGACCAACCCCCACATTGCTCGGCATTTAACCCTGGTTCCTGGGCACTCAATGCCAGTAGCAACTCTCAATCATTTTAATGAAACCATACACAACCCCTACACGTTCCCAAATGTCCCCTGAGGCACAATTAGACCATAGGCTGAGATCCAGGAAATAGCTTAAATTTACAGATGTCCAAACTAAGACACTCAGTAGCCCAGATGGTACAGTCATGGGTAACAGAGGCAGGACTAGAACCTAAGACTGGGAAACTTCATACAACAACAGATTTTCTCTGCCATCTAATGGAAAGTGAATGATGTCCTCCCTTGTACATAATAGCTATTTGATCAATATTTGCTGAATAACCAAGAATCCAATTCAATGAAAGCCAGTGTTATGCATTAGCAGACAGTCATCTAGGACAAATGGCATCCTTAATAAATGAATAAAGGCATTTTGCTTTGGGCTCTACTCTAAGAAATTCATTGGAAAGGCCCTGCATGGCCTTCAGGGTCAAAGGGCAAGGGTGTTTTGGATATGGACATTTGGAGTAAGGGCAAACACAAGGCAGCTGGGGCCAGAGAAGCACTTTCTATAATGTTGTGCGTAGGGACCCTGAGAAAAAGACACAGAAATATTTTCAGTATTACTTCCCCTGTTTCCTTTTACCAAATAAGCTTTTATTTGGTGGCATTTCACTCCTGTGGCCTGAATTTCTACCTTTATCATTGGAACAATAGTCCTTCACTCAGCAGGAAGGAAAGTAGAAAGGAAAACCTCTTTAACAAAAAGACTACAGTATTTACTTGACAACGTGATAAGCATTTCTTTGATATGAGACTCAGAGTGTATCAAACACTTTTCTTTTTGCCCTCCTTGCTAGTCACAAATGAACACATTCTATTTATCACTCAGTCATTTCACAAAAGTACCGAGTGCCCACGATATGACAGGCACTGTGCCCAATATTGGAAAACAACTGTTGTTGGAAATATATATTGGAAAATATAGATGGCTTGCAGAAATATGTAGAATGGGTATGTGGCTTTGGAAAACCAGGTTCAAATCCCAACTCAGCCACCTTAGGACTCTTTAATTTGGTCATATTACATCTCTGAGCCTTAATTTTCTCATTTCTAAAACTGGTAGAAATACCCATCTTGTAGGGTGTTTATGAGAATTAAATATATTATGAAAATTCCTAGTATAGTGCCTTGAACATAAACTTAAGTGTCCTATTTCATTTTGCTTCTGAAAGTCCTGTGCTCTAATGATGTCTTGGCTGCTACCCTGAGCTAAGACTTTAAATAACCTATATAACCCCTGGCTTCCTCATCTGTAAAGGAAAGACGATACCTGCCTTGTCAATCAGTAACAGGGATATTTACAGGGGTATTATGAGATTTGAGTGACTTGATGGAAAAAGAAAGCAAGAGATTTGAATGGATTGTAATCTAATTTTTCATACTTAATTGAAATTTTAATTTAAGTGCACATACACATTAATGTGCTTAACTTGTTTTAGATTTTTAGATTCATAACATTGGGTACAGACTTGGAATAACATAAACTCAATTCTGAAAATGGCATATGCCTTGCATTATTTTTAGAGAACTAATCCTTACGTGCTTTTTGCCAAAATAATCATATTTTCATTAATACCATTTATATCACTGCAGCCTTTGATCACACATAGAAAGGGTCCTTTCTTGTTCTTTTAAAATAAGCTCCAGAACAAACATACATACATCTCAATCCAGTTTTAAGATCCTATGATGTCACTGTCATAAATATAATTGTCCTGTAGTGAGTGTGAATATTACTGGCAACTATGGAAAGTCAGTTTGGTGCAATAGAAAGACCAAAAAATGTTAGTCTGTCTTGGATTAATATTTCAGCCTCTGCACTGATCAGTACTGGAACTTTAGACAGGTTGTTCAACATTTCTCTATTTCTTCATTTCTAAAAATGCCTATTCCACAAGGTTAGTGTGAAGATTAAATTAAATACTGTCTATGGGACTCAGCATAGGATTAAGTGCTTGGGAAAGGCTTGTTCCCATTTCTGATAGCAGGTTTGACTCTCAAGATAAGAAAGAGCATTTCCTCCTTCTTATTCTGGCTAATTCCTACTCTTCCTCCAAGCCATAGACCTTGATACCTTCTCTGGGCACTGGCTTTCAACATCAAGAGAAAAACAACCCCTTAGAGATTCTTTTGATTTCTTTATTGGCATCATTCACACCATAATCAGCTCTCTCCTTTCTAACACGTGGTCCAGGTGGCCTTCCCTATTTTCTTGACCACCGCCAACCTACCCACTAAATCCCAGGTGGCCCGGGCATCTCTTGTACTCTACTGAGACTCTGTGTTTACCTTTCTCAAGTCAGCAACCAATTCTAATCCAAATTAGTCACCGTGTTTTGTTTGACCCTTTGCTTTGGCCACTAGATTGGAAGAGTTTAGAAAGTTCCAGGGACTGGTTCTCAGTCTAACACTGTAACTCTTCACGGGCAGTACGTGCCAAACACACTTGACATCTGAAAGTCGAACAAAATAAAGACACCACAAAGTTCTGTAAAGCCACTTCCCAAAAGTGTGACCCCCTGCGCTCTTATCACTGAAGCAGGGAACTTCGAAGTTATTCGATAATGCTGTGAGTGGTGCCAGAAAGGAAATCAAAAGAATCTCTGAAGGGTTGTTTTCCTCTCGATTTTGAAAGCCAGTGTCCAAACTCTGAGATCGTGTGGCAAGAAGAGACAGTCCCCTTAGGACAAGCAAGAGATCATTTTCAGTTGCTTTCTCTCTTTTATGGCACTCTTTAAGGCTGTTGCTTTCCCCAAATAAATATTGGAGTTAAAAGTAGTGGTATGGTATATTTAAGATCATGATCATTATTCAATTAAGACCCAAATGGAAATGGCATGAGCTAAAGTCAATTCTGCCTAAACTTGGCATTCCATTGGCTATTTTCTCTATAGCCACTGCTTGGTTTCCTCTCTGGTCAGGGCAGAAGAGAAGGCCTCATAAAGGAGTGTGTGGTCTTTGCATAATAGACAGTGAGAGAAAAGGGAAGAAAAGATATTTATTACGAACTTGTTCTGCCAGCCTTTATGTATTTTGCATACATTATTTCATTTAATCCTCTCCAAAGCCCTGCGAGGTAGTTAAGCAGTTCATTATCTTAGTTTTACAGATGTTCACCCAAAGACTCAGAGATACTCCGTCACTTGCCCAAGGTCGAACAGACAGTAAGATGTTCTCAATGCCAAACAGGCCTCCCACGCAGGAAATTGCTCTTCAAGAGAAGTCACCAAGTTGCATGCAGCACATGAACTGGCTCTTTCATTCATCCATAAGCTTTGGGGCCAAAGGGATTGAGTTCCAGGCGCCAAGGACACTGAGTGAATATACAATCTGTATACAAGTTAGTTACTTAACCTTTTTAGGTTCAATTTCCTTATGTAAAAATGAAGATTGTAAAAATGCCTTCCTCAAAGAATCGTTTGAAAGGTAAAGTGGGATAATGGGTGTAAAATGCTCAGCATAGTACAACTAGGTTGGGTACAAAATTTTTAACTATGATATGTTTCTGCAACGAAGCAATTCCAATACAGCAGCCGAGTTGGTGTCATAATCAACCCTCAAAGAAACTATCACTGTTTTATTGTCGTTGTTGTTGTTGGTGGTGGTGTTTTGGAGACAGTCTCACTCTGTCATCCAGGCTAGAGTGCCGTGGCATCAGCCTAGCTCACAGCAACCTCAAACTCCTGGGCTCAAGCAATCCTCCAGCCTCAGCCTCCCAAGTAGCTGGGACTACAGGCATGCGCCACCATGCCTGGCTAATTTTTCTATTTTTAGTAGAGATGGGGTCTCACTCTTGCTCACACTGGTCTTGAACTCCTGACCTCAAGTGATCCCCCCGGATCAGCCTCCCAGAGTGCTAGGATTACAGGTATGAGGCACCATGGCCAGCCTCACTGCTTTTAATAGTGATATAAACTAAGCATTAATGAGGAAGTGATGAGGTCTGCCAGAGGGAGTAGAGAAGACTCCCTAGATGTGGGGATGTTTGAGCCTTACAAGATCTGCCATATTTCCCTGGTTTAGGAGGTGGGTGAGGGCATGTATTTGCAAGCGGTTGTATTGCAGGAATGGTGAACTCAGTAAATAAGGGTTGGGATGTGACAGTTTGTAGCCAGACAGGAATAAATGGGGGAGGGTAGTAGGAAACCCAGCTAGACTGTAGATTAGGGTCAGAGTATGAAGAATCTAGCATAGCAGTCTCCAGGCTTTGGGCTTCATTCTGTAGGCAGTAAGGAGCCATGAGAACTTTCCAAGCATATTCTCATTTGTACATTGGAAAGAGAATTAGGAAGGCCACCTGGACCACACAGTAGAAATGAGACAGCTGGAGGCAGGAAGACCACAGTGACACACCAGAACATGAGCTATGAACAAGAGTACAGGAAGGGAATGGAGAATATAGCTCCTATCTAACAGGATGGATTGCAAGTGTCAACAATGCAGGCCTATTTCTCATTTCTCCAGGGAAAGGCTGCTCCGTTGCTCTAATCTTTTTTTCAGAATCAAAAGTCTTATAAGTTTAAAGCAGTATTTAAGAATTTGAGAAGTGGGAGAACTCTAAATATAAGTGACAAACAAAAAATAGGGGTAGTCTGTGGGTTTGGCAGCAATGCAATGTCACTTAGTCTGGGTGGCTTCCTGGATTAATCTAAAAATGCCTCCAATAAGTCCTGCAATATAAACAGCTACTGGAGTTGATATTCAGTAAACGAGCTGATGACTATCACATTCCCATTTCCCATGGCTCTGTGTTCTAATATCCTTCTGGAGAAAGAATATTGATGGAAATCAAGTTGTTGGGAGAGAGAACACTAACTTGAGAGCGTTTTCCTTCAGAAGTTATTAATATTTCACCAACTTTGCTGGCAAAATGCAAATGACAGGGTCACCATGGGTGCCCCAGAACCAGCTACAATCCAAGTCTCCCAGGTGTTTAGTGTTCAAGGATACATCTGGATTTTATTTTTTTTATTTTTATTTTTTTATATTTTCTCCCTGCCCCCCTACATCTGGATTTTAAAGGTAGAAGACATTTGCTTTCAGAGTTTTATTATAAACCAAGAGACAGAAGGCTAAGAGCACAGAAACCTTAAATAAGGCTGTGAACTGAGAATTTTAGTGCCAGACTAGTTAGTAATAGAGAGGGAAAGATGTGAACACATGATAAAAAGACATTTGAAGCATAACTTGGGATATTTCAAAACATGGTGTTGAGACATTAAGCTGGTCATGTAGGAAAAAAAAACAAATTTAAATTCCTACATACTCATTAATCCAAAATAAATTCCAGATGGAAAATCAAAATATTAAAACAAGCATTTTTAAATGTTTTTATTTTTTTAAAAAGTGGTTATGATTTTGGATTAGGGAAGACATTCCTCGGCCTAAAATATATCTACAAGCCATAAAGAAAAAAGATTGATAAGTTTGACAAGAAAAAAGTAAAAGCTTTTGTATATATGTATGAATACATGTAATAAAAATATGTTATAATGTCAAAGTCAAAAAACAAACAATCTGAGACAAAAAGAATTTGCAACACTTCTAATCACCCCTCACCTGGCCCCCATACCTCTATCAGTAGGAGTTTAAAGCCAACCTAAAACTAATTGCTCATGTCAAAGTTCACTCTTCTACCAACTTTAGTCCCCAGGCTTCCACCTCCACCCTCACAGCCTCAGAGTTTGCTGAGAAAATAGAAGCAATGATGGGACATTGCTCAAGCTCTTGCTATATCTCCCCACCTATCTTCTATACTATCTATTTTGATTTTTATCTTGTTTATTTTCTGCATCTTCTCAGTAAATATAAGTTGCATGAAAGCAGGAATTTCATCTATTTTGTCCATTGCTCTATCACCAGTACCTATAACATAATAGCCATTCAATATTTTTTGCATAATGAGTAAATGAATATAACAGAGGACTAATTTCCTCATTAGACACAAAAAAATCTCACAAATCAATAGGAGAAAGAATAATTGAACTAAAATAGACAAAGAATACAGACAGAGAGTTCATAGACCAAAGAAATTTAAATGGCAGTAAATATCAACCAAAAAAATGTGTTCAACATTTGTTCATAACTGAAGACAGGCAACTCGAAACAATAAAGAGACACCAAATTGCAACCAACAGATTGGAAAAAAATTTAAATCTTGGTAAAATTCATTGTTGATGAGGATTCAAGAAAATGGACACTTCCATACACTATTGGTGGAAGTGTAAATTGGCATCTTTTCTACAATATCTACCAAAATTTAGAACAAACATACCTTCTGCAAGTGTGCCAAGGTATATGTATAACAGGATGTTCATTCTGACTTTGATTATAATAGCAAATATTAGATTTAAATCAATGTGAGATTGTTAAATAAATTTGATACACCCATACAAGGGAATACCTTTCGGCCATTAAAATGAAATAGAACTACATTTGCTGATATAAAAAGATGCCTATTATAGCCAACATTCAAGCAATGAACACAACAGTCTATAGAATGTGTGTGCATGTTATTAAAGATTTCTAGATGGTTATATAAGAAGCTTTTGATAATTATTGTTTCTGAGTAGTTCCAGGGGGTTGGGAAAAGAGATTTTTTGGTTACTGTTTTATTCTTTTCTATAGTGTTTACTTTCATGAACATGCATGACATTTTTTTCAAAAAAGAGAGAAGCATCTTAAAGGGCAATGGTGAAGCTTGTTTCCCTTTTATAATCTAAATACTTTGTATGTGAATATATAAACACACACATGCACACACATATATACAACACTTTAGTACATAGGGTTAGAGCAATTTCGTATCAGTTAATGGATCCAATTTTTTTGTTTAAAAGCACTGTTTTCAGAAGGCAAAAACAACCTGTCAGGACAGTTGATTAAGTGTCTGTGCACTTAATACATAAATTCAATAATGGAAAAAATCATCCAGAACATTTTGTTTGGAATTTTGAAGATTAAGCAACCAATCAATAAATCACTTCTCAGCTCTGTGTCATCCTCTTCTTCTTCCTTCTTCCTCTTCCTCCTTCTTCTTCATCAGACAGGTACTATGTTTTCGTGTTTGATACATCATTCTACTTAATCTGCTGTGTACCTACTACTTGTCTAGCTCTGAATTAGGTCCTAGAATTTAACAAACTAAGCCCCTGTCTCAAGAAGCTCATACTCTGAAAAGGTGGGAAAAACAATATAAACACAAAAGAAATTGTCAGGAAAGACTTCATGGAAGAAGGAAGACTTAAGAATCCACAAGCAGAAATCAAGCCACAAGGCCAATGACCGATGCTTTCTTTCTAAGAGTTGGTCTTTGGAATCTAGGTTTTAATAGTCCGTGTATTCCAGTAAATTATGACAAATCAGAAATGCTGCTATTAAAATGGACCCCTGGGGCACAACTCCTTCTCAAACCAATTTGAATTCAAATTGACAACAAAACATACTACAAAGAGAGGCAAATAGCTAACACCATTTCCAACACTGCTTTATAAAGATAATTAACTTTTATCTATTCAGATATAAGAAGAAAACAGTGACTATTTTCAGATGTTGCTAAAGATGCAAGCCTTTCAGGAGATTCCTTCCCCTCAATTCACCTTCCTGAATTATTATGCCCATTACCAACCCCATGTCTAAATCAGAAAATTACTGAAATGCAAATTGAACAGAGCAATTTATCTGTAACTGAAAATATCTCTGAGTTAGTAGAGCTCCACTGATGAGATCTAAACAAGACCAGGGAATAGTGGGAACTAATTTACAATGGAATTATTTGGCAACATAAATTTAACTACAAGCAATGTATATCATAAAAGTCATAAATAAACACCAGAGAAAAACGGGGGGTTGGGGGGGAGCGACACAGAATGTGCTTTGTTAAAAGAGGGAAAGGATCACAAGACCGTCACATTACTGCGTGATACACGGTCAGAATTTCAAACTGGTGAAAGTAATTAAGCCAGGGAATTAAAAATCCCATGTCTCTTCCTCACCCCCTCCAGATTTACAAATAAGTAAATCAACTTTTTTTTTTTTTTTTTTTTAGTGAGGATAGTGAGTGTTTTCTGATCAACCAAAGACTACCTGGGATAAACCCAAAGTCCAACAAAGTCAAGTTTATTGGCTTGTTGCTAGGAGGGAGATAGCACCCCCAAATGAATTGTGGGTTTCTCACCAAACAAAGGGAATAAATAGGATAGGATTGGAGGAAGAGTGGAGTTTGGGTGAAATTTTTAAAAATCGAAATTTTTTTTTTGCCATCTTAACCTTTTATAAGTGCACAGTTCAGTGGCATTGAGTACATTCCCAGTGTTGTGCTACCATGTCACCAATGGCCACCCATACTCAGAATTCCTTCTGTCTTCCACAACTGAAACTCTGTACACATAAACATTAATTCCTCATTCCCTATCCATATCCCCTGCCTCTGGCAGTCACTATTGTACTTTCTGTCTCTATGAATCTGACAACTCTAAGCACCTCATGTAAGTGGACTCAATCGTACAGTATCTGTCCTCCTGTGACTGCCTTGGTTTGCTAAGCTTAATGTCCTCAAGGGCCATCCACATTGCAACATGCTTCAGAATTTCCTCCTTTGTAAGACTGAATAATATTCTAAGTACATATGAATACCACATTTTGTTTATTCATTTATCTCTGATGGACACTTGGGTTATTTCCACCTTTTTGGCTATTGAGAATAAATACTGCTATGAACATATGTGCACAAATACCTCTTTCAGTTCCTGCTTTCAATTCTTTTGGGTATATACCTCCTAGTGGAATTTCTGGATCATATGATATTTCTGTGTTTGATTTTTTGTTGTTTTTGTTTGTTTTCTTTTCAATTCCATGTTTTGACACAGGCATCTATGTTTCATTTTTGGAGGAACCAACAAACTGTTTTCCACAGTGGCTGTACCATTTTCCACTCCCACCAGCAACATATAAGGGTTGTGATTTCTCCAGATGCTTGTCAACACATAATTTTCGGTGTTTTTGATTATAGCCATCTTCGTAGGTGTGACATGCTACGTCACTGGGGAATGGAGCAGTGTTTCACTAGGGTTAACACCAAGCAGGACTGTGTCTAAAAGGGTCAACAACAGGTCAGGACTGTGAAGTGATCTCAGGATCTTATTTCCTCGGAAACTGCAAGGTTAATGTGAAATTTTGTGTTCAGAAACCCTTTACCTAAAGCTCTATAACTGTGTTAGTAATTGAGGCAACTTCTCTGTTGCAAAGTGACTTAGGCAAAAGTCTTCCAGGCAAAAGTGGAATGCTCCGTTTTTACTGATATTTCAAACTGCAAACTTTCAGACCATCTCTGATTTTAGAAAACAAGGTTTCTCAGTAAATAAGTGACAGAGAGACTCCTTCAAAAGAGGGGGTTGTTATGACTCATTACAAAGGCAGAGCGTCCTTCGGAGGGATATTGGTGGCTGTTAACTTTGTAGCTGGCTTTATCTGCGTCTGTTATCCCCAGCACGGTGAGTAACCAGGCAGATATTTTACTTTCCCTGTCTGAGCTAATTTTTACTTTCTCAGCATCAAAGATGCAACAGAGAGAAAGGAAGAGAGAAAGTCATAAATAAAAAAACCAACCTACTGAAAATGAGCCTGCAAACCAAATTCCAAATGATATAAATAGAATGCTAAGACAGCTACCTGGTGGTGGCTGCCTCGGCATGAGACAGGTGGCAAACAAGACATTAGGATCATCTGCTTCACCATTCATTAGCAGGGTGGCTTCATTGAATCATTCACCTTTGGGGGTTCTTAATTTTATGTCGGGGTTATCAATGTGACTCACTTGATAAACTTGTTATTGGACAGGTCAAGGAGGTTTCATGTAAAAAAGGTATAAAACTTCAACATGCCTTGCAAAAGTAAGGTGTTACCATGACACTCATTTATTCATCTCTGAACAAAACATTCAGGGACTACAGAGGGACACTGCCACTCCTGCAAGTAAGAGCATCTGTTCTTCTTTCCACATTAAAGGAGATTCACAGAACATTTTCCTGACAATCCTCTGCTATAAAATCAGCAGGGTCTAAGTGGGACCCACCTCTCTGCTCTCCTCTTCTCTGAAACCTCTTCTGCTCTTCTAAAGGGTTATTTTGCTCATTTTGACTTTATTTTCATGGATAAAGATACGGTTGGGCTTTCTTAATATTTCAGCCTCTCTCCTTTAAGCAGAAGCAACGGAGAGTGGGGCTAAGAGCCTGGAAGCCAGCGGTGCAATTTACATCCATCACCACCTAATTAGCTGAGCACAACACAGAGAGATCCTGCTATGAACACCACTCCATGCAATCCAGACAGGAAAAGCATGTTTATTTCTTCCTTGCAAAGTGCAAATTGGGAACCATCCAAGTATTTAGCAAGAATAAAGTACAACATTTAAATGAACTGTTTGGCCATGACAATGGGGAGGCTTTATGCAATATAGTCAGGTCTTCTTTGGGGACCTTGTTTGCATTGAGATCCAGTTTCCTGTACCCAGGTTGCCTCCCCAAAGAAGCATTTAAGATGGCTTTTTTTTTTTTTTTTTAATGAAGATGAAGCATTATTCTGGGTAATGACTTGAGACCCTAGGCTATAGTTAGCAGCTGATAAAGAGACTTTCAAGCTGCAAGATAATATCTAAGAGGAGAGCTGATTGGACTTCTGCTTTGCTTCTTCAATGCAGAAGGCCCAGAAGAGCAGTCCCTCCCCAACGTGAAAGGGAAAATAGACCAGCATGGCCAATGCACCCTTCAGCTTGCGGGCAGAGAAATCATCACTCTGCCCCCTAATTTTCCTGCTACTGTAGGGACTATAAATGGCATTCTGTGAGGCCACAAATCGCTATGGAACACTTTGTGCATGAGGGAAATTCTCTCGTTGTGTAAATGGATCGGTTCCCACCCTAAAATTACCAGCCTCTCCCTGACAAAATGATGCGGGAACCTTGCCGTCGCCAGCTGGGTTGAGTAGAATCAGACTTGTTTTTATAGGAAAAAGCTTTTCTACTGTATGGACCCCCAGAATGGGGGCTGTCAATTTGGGGTCATACTAGTGGGCTCAATGAATGGTCATTTTTTTTCCCTTCTAGGAATGGTCACCTCCAGGACTGTCACAGTACAAGAAAAGAGTAGGTTCCCCTTCATCAACAGAGAGTACATTTTTGTATTTTTCCCCCCACCTCCATTCCAGATCTAAACTCTCTAAAATCCTCCCCCCACCTTCTCCTGCCTACTCCCGACCCCAAGATTCACTGTTACTAGTTTGCCTAAATTCTCACACTTGCTCTAGGCAGTCTTTCTTGCAATATCCAAGACAGACAAACACATCCTTCTCTGCTTCCACAATGCTTTGTTCATGCTACCAAAGTGGCTTAGCTCACTCTCCTCTGATGATTTGTATCCACACTAAACTGCAACATCCTAGATGCCAGAAATGACATTCCGTTCAACGTTGCATGCCCCAAACAGACCTCAATACCTGGCACATAGTCAGTTCTTATTAAATGTTTATAGTTGAGTGTATCTTCTAAATCATAATTTACCTGTCCTTTTTTTAAAGAGACAATTTAAGCTCAGTTTTAAGATACTGGTTTTAAAGAAGAGATACATTTATTTCATAAGGGTATATTGTGTCTCCTTTGGGCTGGGCAACTAGGATACCCAGCAGACTGACACCAATGCTCCAAGGGGCTAAAAGCCTAGGGGGCAGATGTATTCGAAGACAGATAACTAGAATGCTAGAATAGAGAAATAAATCAAGTGCTATGGGAACGTCATAAGGGCAACCAATTCTGCCAGGGGTAGTCTGGGAAGACTCCACAGTGGAGGTGACTTTTTGTTTTATTTATTTATTTATTTATGTTTGAGACAGGGTCTTACTCAGTGGCCCAGGCTGGAGTGCAGTGGCCTGGCCTGGTCTTAACTCACTCAACCTTGAACTCCTAGGCTCAAGGGATTCCTCCCACCTCAGCCTCCCCAGAAGGTGGGGCCACAGGCATGTGCTACCACACCTAGTTAAGTTTTTCCATTTCTTTTCTTTAGAAATGGGGTCTTGGCCGGGCGCGGTGGCTCACGCCTGTAATCCTAGCATTCTGGAAGGCCGAGGCGGGTGGATCGCTCAAGGTCAGGAGTTCGAAACCAGCCTGAGCAAGAGTGAGACCCTATCTCTACTATAAATAGAAAGAAATTAATTGGCCAACTAATATATATAGAAAAAAATTAGCCGAGCATGGTGGCACATGCCTGTAGTCCCAGCTACTCTGGAGGCTGAGGCAGTAGGATCACTTGAGCCCAGGAGTTTGAGGTTGCTGTGAGCTAGGCTGACGCCATGGCATTCACTCTAGCCTGGGCAACCAACTGAGACTCTGTCGAGAAAGAGAGAAAGAGAGAAAGAGAGAAAGAGAGAAAGAAAGAAGGAAGGAAGGAAGGAAGGAAGGAAGGAAGGAAGGAAGGAAGGAAGGAAGGAAGGAAGGAAGGAAGGAAGGAAGGAAGGAAGGAAGGGGAGAGAGAAAGAGAGAGAGAGAGGAGAGAGAGAGAGAAAGAAAGAAAGAAAGAAAGAAAGAAAGAAAGAAAGAAAGAAAGAAAGAAAGAAAGAAAGAAAGAAAGAAAGAAAGAAAGAAAGAAAGAAAAGAAAGAAATAGGATCTCACTGTGTTGCCCAGGCAGGTCTCAAACTCCTGGCCTTAAGCGATCCTCCCGCCTCAGCCTCCCAAAATGCTGAGATTATAGGTGTGAGCCACTGTACCTGGCTAGGAGGTGAATTATATAAGTGATCTTGAAACGTGGGTCCCATTTGCCGGGTATAGGAGGATGAAAGGCATTCTAGGGAAAAGAAACACTTCTGGAAATAAAAGTTCCTGACAGGGCAGAATGCCTGTTTGGGGCTGTGCCCCACCCTCTCCCCACCTGGGCCTTCCTCCATCCCAGCACGCTGAGTGGGGCTTTCAAAAGAAACCTCCTCACAACTGTTTCAGAGTCTCATTTGTTCTTCCCATCCTGCACTTGGGAACCGTGGGTCCCAGTAAACAGGAGCAGAAATCTCTAGAAGGCCATTTGACTTAAGGCACCATTCTTAAAAGGAAAGGAAAAGCTTCCTCCTCACCTATCACTAGGATCCTGAGTGATTCTAGTTTCTGGTTGCTTATTTTTGGAATGAGATATTCTTCTCACAGGAGGAAGGTTCAGGGGTCCCCACATCTGCCACCATTGGACTGTCGTATCTGGCCCCTCCACACTCCTCCCTGCCCTTACATGTACTGGACCCTCTGTGCGCCAAAAAATCCTGGGGAAAAAGTTCTGGAGCATGGCTAGGGAATTCTCTAGAAAGAATCTCACATGAGCATAAGAATATAGCCTAAGTTTCTACCCGTGGAAACAAAGGAGGCAACTTTTGTGCCATTTTTCTTTCTTGCTGCCATTTTATCATCCACTCCTGTATCTGAAATAACCTCCTACAAGGCCCCGGGGACTAGACTAGGTACTAGAATGATTGTGTGGTAGCCCCATATATTTAAAAATTCTAGTTAGGTTATTCTTTTAAATCAAGGCCACCATTAAATATGTTTCTAAATTGTTCCTTTTAACTGTAGTCATCCCGGTTTAAGTGGCCTGGAGGGAATACATTAAGCTGACTTGCACCGTCGGCTAAAATACAACAGATATACATCAACTTTAAGAGAATTTGACCTATGAAAGTCCTGACTCAACTCCCATATTTTGTGTCTCTCTTCCCCTGTTGGGTTCCCTTTTGTCAGTCCTGGCAGTTTTTCGGCACTTTCATCAGACCCCTTAACTGTCCAAGGCCTCTGTGGGCACAGCACTGACCTCTTTCCTCTCTAGAACAATGGTTTTTCAAGCTGGATGTACAGTCAAATCACCTGGGAAGTTTGCTTTGGTTTTTGTTTTGTTTGTTTCGTTTTTATTTCAATACCCAGGCTCCACTCCAGGCCAAATGAATCAGAATCTTTAGGTGTAGGGGCAGGGTGGTGGTATTCTTTAAAAGGTTCCAGAAAATTCTATTGTGTAGCTAGGGTGGAGAATCACTGCTCTAGACAGTGTTTAAAAAAAAAAAAAAAACTTTTAAAAGCTGTAGAACCCTTTGTTCAAGTGAACTCTTATACAGAAACCCAAAGTATAGAGCAGAGTTTCTTTGGTCTATGAAGTGCAAGCATGGAAAGAGACACACATCTATGGAAGACTCCATAACACACCTAGGACCCATTAAAATATAACTTGCCGGAAAGCCACTTCTTTAAACCAGAAGCTGACAAATTTTTCTGTGAAGGGCCAATAAGTAAATATTTTAGGCTTTGCATCTCTGTTGCAATTGCTCACCATCATTATTGTTGAGCATAAAGGCAGCTATACATGATACTTAAATGTATGGGCATGGCTGTGTTCCAATAAAACTTTATTTATAAAAACAGCCTGTGGGCCAGATTTGACCTCCCAACCATTGTTTGCCAACCACTGCTTGAAAGCATTATGCTCTTCTAAGAAAATTATTATTAATCTTACAAACTAAATATGTTTGTATTTTACTCCCACCCAAATTACATCTGTGCATTTTCACGGGAGCCCTCTGATAACAGCCCAATCACACCAAGAATTGGTTTTCCTGTATCACTTTTGGAAAGGACCAATTCAGGGGAATCATTATTTGGTGGGAGGTGGAAGACATATGCAATGGGCTAATCTAGGATGGTAGCAACTAAATCTATAGTGTCCTAGAAGCGCCCAAATTGCAGAGTCCACGTAAGATGACGTGTGGGCTGTTCAGGATTTGGGGGATTGTTTTTGCCTCTCCACAGCTCAGAAGGTGCATTTACCCTTGTGCTGCCCAGCTCTGGCTTGGGTTTCTCTTGGGCACATTCAGAATTCATTGTCTTCTTCTGCTGATGAAACAGTTCTCTGCGCCCTAGACATGCCTCTCCTCAGATGCCGGAGCTCATTTATTTAAGAGCTTTTTTTAAAGCACATTCTTTTTATTGCTTTCCATTCCAAATCCACTTGACACTCAATTTGCTTTCTCACTCAAGAAATGCTTTGATTTTTTTTTTTTTTTACCTCTTGCCCCTATAAATCAAAACTGAAAATAAATGTTGAATCTAGTTAAAGATAGGAATGCTGAAGTATTTATTGATATTTGCAATTTAATTTAAAACAACAAAAAACTAAGATGGATTGATTGATGGGTAGAAGGATGGATGGTTTGGAATAAAATAAGTAAGGTAAAATGTTAATGGTGGATTCTAGGTGGCAGGTATATATGGAAATTGATTGTAAAATTCTTGCAATTTTGCTGTATATTTGATATATATTTTGCTGTATATTTGATATATTCATTGTAAAATCTTGAAAAAATACATGTTGCAGTATTTAAGAAAAAGAATTATTTCATCATCTGAATCATGTTAGTCCTTGATTCAAGAGCCATGAACTTGGACCAGCAGGTAAGAACCACTCTGCTTGGAGTACTAATTATGATCAACATTCCTACCAAGGAGCCTGGTTGGATTTGAATATTTTTATTCTATCATTATGGCTGTGGAATCCTCTTAAACACCAAGTATTAAAT
>VSMD01027430.1:0-19678 GCA_008750895.1 Mirza zaza | reverse complement strand
TGGTGAGTATATGTGGTGCTTCTTTGTCCATTCTTGGAATACTTCACTTAGTAGTATGGGTTCCAGCTCTAACCAGGAAAATATAAGGTGTGCTATATCACCATTGTTTCTTAGAGCTGAATAGTACTCCATGGTATACATATACCACATTTTATTAATCCATTCTTGGATTGATGGGCACTTATTTTTTAATGATAAGTGATAGGTTTTTACCACTTAAATCTATAAAGGGAAGCTCTGAAACAGAGGTTAAACATATTGCCAGTGTTGGTTATTGGTGGAATTGGAAGGAGCAGTCTTTTACCTACAAAACAAATGCGGCTCATTTGTGAAAAATCCACATTTAATTCAGATGAATTAAATAAATTGGCATTTTATTACTTGATATCTTTGAAAGACATTATATATGTGTATGAGTTGATGGTTTTCCTTTCTTGGAAATGTTTTCTATTGACCTCCAAGAATTATGAATATAGTATTATTCATGTGACCTGAATTTTTTTGGTTAGGTTCGATATTACAAAGACATGGCTATTATTTCAACTTCTCTTATGGTATATGCCAGATTTTAGGGGAGTCTGGGGGCTAGGTTTTGTTTTTTTTTTTCTTTTTCTTCTGGACGTGCGGCTTGGCTGGGGGCTAGGTTTTGATGCCATTTATATAAGCCTTTAAATGTTACTATCAGATGTTTGGTTGCCATTCTTGAGTTCTTGTTTGATTCTTGAGATCGGTTCAGCTTCTTACTGGCTTAGGGCCAATCCAAATCATTCATTAATTCATCTGCCATTTTTCTCAGTAAGTTATTCATAAATAGATCTGTTTGATTATTTCTTAATAATGTAATTGTTTATTTTGCTTCTTTAATGAATTTTACAAAAATTAGGTCACTTGAAGATAAGGTGTTGGAGCTAAGCTTTCCTGTCAGTTCAACTTGTACATTTTGCACAATGAAATGGTGAACATCTCTAACAAAGGCATTTCATATGGGCATATGTCTACATGCTGAAGGGAAGAGCTGTTCTGGACCATAACTTTCATACAAACTGATCAGCTGCCATCTGTGTACAAAGCACTGTGATCAGCAGAGACCTGTTTGTGCCACTGTGTAGACTGATAGCAGCAGATCAATTTAGCTGAGCTGTTCTCCAGCAGTTTGGTCACGAGGGCATAGACACTACCAAAGTGTAGTCATCACACCACTGATCTTTGCTGGTTTAGATTGTGGCAAGAGAGAAAAACTGCTTGCTCTCGTCACCCCAACACAGCTGAGGTAAGAGCCACCTTTTTTTTTTTCCTCTCGAAGGGAAAAAACAAGAGCGAAAGCAGCCTCTTAACTTTTCCCATGCTGTGTTGATTTAAATTTATTCTAGTCTTTTCCATGATAATCTCTCAGGCCAGGTATACAGTTCAGCATCCCTTTGGTGGAGAGCAACTAGTTTGTAGGACAGCTTGGGTAAATTTTAATAACAAAATTGCACTGGGAGCAAAACTAAGCATTTGACCTTGGAGACCGGGAGCAGACATTACAGATTTCCCTACTTGTCCTTGACTTACAAGAGAGTGGATAATGAATTAATAGCAATTGATAAAGAGCGTCTCTCAGGCAGCCGCTGAGGTCATGAGGCTGGTATGCGGAAAGAGTGCCCATACAACATGCGAAACACATAACTGCAGCCAGGAGAAGATGGGTGGGTCATCAAAGCAGGAAATTAGCCTTCAGAAGGAATGTTGGCTCTGGGCGGGAGCTATAGCCACACGGACTCCCCGGGAGAAAACACACAGGGAAATGGGAGTGCTCAGCGCTGCAGAGAGCAGAGCTCCTGTGGAAGGTGGCAGCACTATTGCTGTTACCGGTGCTTCAAAGATATTGAAGACAGTGCAGGTTAGATTTTTTTTTTAAAAAAAAAAGGAATCAAAATGTTAATAGCATAAACATCAAATGTTTAATACTTCCGTAGTTAAACAGACAACAAATTGTGTGGAGGGGGAATGCAGCCATGAGGCCTTCACTTGTCATTTTTTTCTTGTGCTATATTTTTATAAGCAAAGGTTAAATGTTGAGATTCACTGCCAAGAGAAGCAAACCTCTGTTAATTTGTGCGGGGTGATGCTTGTTAGAATATTTCTAAATGAACTTTGAAAGAAATTTAGCAATACTTAAGTGTATGTTTAGTTTTCCAAATACTTCTGAAATGTGAGCCAGTTAAAGCCGATTAAAGCTTTAGAAACAGTTTGTAATTTATACACATACATGTATATATGTATACTTGGTGTGTGTATGATTTTGTTTTAAAGAGCTGTTACCTTTTTCTGGTTAAACGAATGAATGAGTGAAGTTAAAATATTTTTAAAAGATTAAATGTATTCTTACAATAAGTCTTTCAACCCATTTTTCTTTTATACTTCTATTAAAATTTATTCCTGCACATTCTCTAAATTTTGAGAATGGAATTGATGGCATCAGCAGGCAGTTGGTAGATTCCCCCTACCCTTCCCCCCCATTTAATTGCTACTCTGCTGTCTAAAGACAATGATGTTACGTGAATCAATTTTTCTAAGTCCTAAACAAATAAATTGGTTTTGGTTTAGGAGCATCAGTCCAGACAGTTACTTAAGATTTTTTTACAAGAAAAATGAAATTTAGTAACTGCCTATGATTTTCTGGAAAAATCATAGTGTGAAAAATTGATATCTTGGAGTATTACATTTTTAATCACCTTTTAAATTAGGATTGCCCAGCAGTAGAATCTCAGCTTGATTGCTGTGTATTCCCTTGCTGGGTATAGCCTGACATGAATAAGTTTACATTCCAGTCCTGAGAAACTGCATTCCACTGGGAAGTTCTGACGTACAAGCATGTGGAGGCCCTTACAAAGGGCAAGATTAGGGACACTGATAGAAGAGGCTTCTGTGCTCAGCAACAGCCTTTCCTGGAAAACTCATACCAGTAGAAAGTACTCTTGACTCATCTTGGGTGGAGAAAATGTGGTCACAGAAACTTAGGACAGTTCGGCCTTACAGCACCTGCAACACCCTATCAAGTGTTTCATTACCTGTGGGTATTTATGAAAACTAGGTAAGACTTTATATTGTCAAACGTTCGTGTTGGTTGTGAGTCTTGAACTTGAAGGGAAATTTAGCAGGCTATTAAAATTTTTTTCTATTTTACATTATGTGGAAGATTAATTAGTAATTTTTTGTCCTCGTTATTTTTGATATTACAAAGTCATTTCCATGTGTAAAAATATGTAGTTTATTTCAATTTTAGAAGCCATTTTTAATTCTTAATTTGTAAATTGTTCTGTACAAAAACTTAAGTAAAAAATTTAACAGGAATGAAAATCTGGATTGTTAAACTGTTTTGGACTAACTGTTCCTCAGTTAGTCACAATGAGGGAGTGATAGCATTTAGGAATAATCCTCATTCTAAAATAACTGTCACTAAAAAAGAAAATAGGAATAACGGTTTTTTTAATGCTGCAAGTGGTCTTTTCATTAATCATTTGCTAGTGTGCTTAATTTTTTTTTTTTTTTAATATGGCAGAGAACCAATAAATGACCAAAAGTGAACCTGCATTACTATGAGTTGTCATCTTGTGGTTGTTTGATATAAGAACATTCTGAAATTACATTGAGATTGAATAGCCGAAAGCCAAGTTATGTAGTGTTTTTATAGAGAACAATTTAAAAAGGTTTAAAATAGACTATAGTGATTAAATTTTCATACTGTGTAGAACCAGAAGATTATCAGCATTCTTAAAACATATATACTATATTTTAAGGGGAGTAAGGGGATGTAGGGGAACTTCTCCCTCCCACCATCCTGCTTCTGCTATATGACCTCTTGTCAAAGGATGGTTATCTAGTTAGAAGGGGCTAACATGGTTTTAAATATTCAGACCAAGACTCATTAATAACCGTTAATCTACATCTTTCTTGTTTTTGAAAATAGCTGTTCATATATATGTGTTAACATTTGTGTCTGATATACAACATACATACACACACAGACTGAAACTATTACAAGACTGGGATGACTTTTTAAAGATATATTAATTCAAAGTTAAAAAATAAGCTATATATCTTTAAAAATGAGGGAGTTCAAAAATTTAAAATACCTTTGTTTATCTTGGTATGTGGTATTAGTGCCATTTCAAAGAACCAGATGCCCTGTTAGTTGAAGTTCTGGCAGTAGCTGCCTGAAGAGATTTGGTCTTTATAGATTTGACATTCAAATCTTTTGACTATTCCAGGGTAACTCTAAAGCTCTTGAATGGCCATTTGTAATTTTGCTGAATTTGAATTGCCTTCTGAATTACAAATGCTGATTTGTCTTTTTCACTCAACTAGCTAGTGAGTGAGCCTAGCCATTGAGAATCCACCTCTCAATGAAACTCGGACTTCCACTTGTCATTGGCTTACAGCTGTTTGTGTATTCATCTTCCACGGAATATAAACTAGTTAAGAATAGATACCATATTTAATGAGTTTTGTTAAAAATAAGTTCTGTATTGGTTACTGAATTTATATTGGTAATTTCCTGTTATGTGTCCAGTGAATGTTTGAAAGAGGAACAAGTAGCAAAACGATATATGTGAGAACTAATGTATAATGTATTATATGCAATATGTAGTTATGTACTGCATAACATATACAGCGGTGGTCTGATAAGATTATAATAGTGTATTTTTACTGTACCTTTTCTATGTTTAGATACACAAATACCACCGTGTTGTAATGTGATTGCTATAGTATTCACTATAGTAACATGCTGTACAGCAGCAGTCCCCAACCTTTTTGGTACCGGGGAGCAGTTTCATAGAAGACAATTTTTCCCTGGACTGGGATGGGGCAGGGAGGGATGGTTTCAGGATGATTCAAGCGCATTACATTTATTGTGCAGTCAGACCTCTCTGCTAATGATAACCTGTATTTGCAGCTGCTAGCATTGCATCACTAGTGCAATGCATCACTAGCATTGCAGCCTCAACTCATAAAGGGTGTGCAACTTAGATTCCTCGCATGCTCAGTTTACAGTAGGGTTCATTCTGGCTACTATGAGAATCTAATGCCACTGTTGATCTGACAGGAAGTGGAGCTTATGCGGTGATGCGAGAGATGAGAATTGGCTACAAATACAGATGAAGCTTCTCTCGCTTGCCCACCCACTCACCCACTGCTCACCTCTTGCTGTGCAGCCTGGTTCCTAACAGGCCACGGACCTGGGAATTGGGGACCACAGCTGTACAGATTTGTAGTGGAGGAGCAATAGGTTATACCATATAAGCTTAGGTATGCAGTAGGTTATATCATATAGTTTTGTGTAAGTATGTTCTGTGATGTTCACACAACAAAATTGCCTCACAATGCATTGCTCAGAATGTATTTCCATTGTTAAGTGACGCATGGATGTATATTAATATATATATTTCACGTATTTTGTTAGCAGTTATATGTTATATAAATAATATGTAATATATAATCTCTTACATATAATTTATATGCGAACTTAAATTTGAAAAAAAAGTTTCTCACATAGATACTGTATGAGAGAAATATCTGTTTTGTGTATGTGTGTGTGTGTATACATACATATATATATATATATATATATATATATATATAAAGAGGGAGGAAGAACCTCAAATATATGGCCACAGATAAAGAAAAAATGAGATTAATGCTGAGTGAAAGAAAAGTATAGTTATAATTTTAAATCAGAGTTCTTTTCAGAACTCTGGTTTAAAATATACGCTATGTATCCCTAATCTAGAAATCTGAAATCCAAAATGCTTCAATATTCAAAGTCTTTTGAACACTGATGTGATGCTCAAAGAAAGTTTTCACTGGAGCATTTTGGATTTCCAGATTAGGGATGCTCAACTGGTACAAGGGAAATATTCCAATATCCGAAACACTTCAGGTCCCAATCTTTTCAGGTAAGGGATACTCAACCTTTATTTCTGTCATATTTATTTACCTTCTCTCCATCTCGTCCTGTTTCTTTCACCTGCAACCTCCATCATTTCATTGCTAAATTACCACAGGAATGAGATTAGTTCAGGGTTTGTCAGTCGTGAAATTTAACTCCGTCTTTGTTCCTAAGGTTTGCTGTTTGTTCAAAGTAGAGTTCCTACTTTTTAAAAATTCCAGTCCCAAATTTTTGCCAGGAAACCCACAGCCACTGAAACAAACACACACATATTCTCTTGATAGTTTCTCTAAGTTATTTTTTTAAACTGTGGTAAAATATGTATAACATAAAATGTCATCTTAACCATTTTTAAATATATGATTATATTTAAGTGGCATGATTCAGTGGCATTAATTATATTCACACTGTTGTGCACCAACAGCACTACCTATTTCCAAATCTGTTCTATAACCCCAAACAGAAACTCAGAAACAATTAAGCTTCCCTCCCACTCCCCACCCTTATTAATCTCTAAACTACTGTCGCTACGAATTCCCATTTTTTTCTAGTTATATATATATAAGTGGAATCATGATATTTGTACTTTTGTGACTGGCTTGTTGCCCTTAGCATAATGTTTTCAAGGTTCATCCATGTTGTAGCATGTATCAGGACTTCATTCCTTTTCATGGCTGAATAATATATATTGAATATATATATATATATATATATATATATATATATATACACCCCACTTTGCTAATCCATTCATCTGTTGACAGGCACTTGGGTTGTTGTCACATTTTGGCTATTGTGAATAATGTTGCAATGAACATTTGTGTACAAATACCTGTGTGAGCCCCTGTTTTCAGTTCTTTTGGGTATTTACCTAGGGGTGGAATTGCTGGGTCATATGGTAATTCTGTTTAGCTTTTTGAGGAAGTGCCAGTTGTTTTCCACAGTAGCTGCACCATTTTACATGCCCACTAACAATATCTAAGGGTTCCAAGTCCTCCACATCTTCTTTCTTTTCACTATCTTAGAAAAATAAAATAGCATAAAATTACAACCATCTTGGTATCTCGTTCACTTAATAGTTTTAGGTGTGAAATGGTGTCGTCTTGTGATTTTGATTTGCTTTTTCCTAATAACTAAAGCTGTCGGCCCACTTTTTATGTGCTTATTGGCCCTTCATGTATCTTTTCTGGAGAAATACCTATTTAAGTTCTTTGTCATTTTTAAATTGGGTTGTCTTTTTGTTCTTCAGGAATTCTGAATCTTAGGTCCTTATCAGATATATGATTTGCAAATATTTTCTCCCATTCTTTAGGTTGTCTTTTCAGTTTCTTGATAATGTCTTTTGAGGCTTAGGCATTTTTGATTTATGAAACCCAGTTTATGTATTTTTTTCTTCTGCTCATGCTTTTGATGTATACCTAAGAATCCATTGCCAAGTCAAGGTAATGAAGATTTCTTCCTGTTTTTTTCTAAGAGCTTTATGGTTTGGGCTCTTATATTTAGGTTATTGATTCATTTTGAGTTAATTTTTGTATGTGGCATGAGGTAGGTGACCAATCGCATTTTTTTTCATGTGGAATCCAGTCATCTCAGCACCGATGTTTGAGGAGACTGTTCTTCCCCCATTGAACAGACTTGGAACCCTGGTCAAAAATCAATTGACCAGATGTATGTTTGTTTCTGGACTCTCCATTCTATTCTTTTGGCCTAAATGTCTAACCTTATGCCATTACCACACTGTTTTGATTCCTGTAGCTTTGTAGTAAGTTTTGAAACTGGGAAGTCTAATTCCTCTGACTTTTCTTTTTCAAGATTGTTTTGGCTAAGTAGGGCCCTTTGAAATTCCACATGAATTTGAGGATTGGCTTTTCCATTTCTGTAAAAAAGGCTGTTGGAATTTTGATAGAGAGTGTTGAATCTATAGATCACTTTACGTAGTCTGTTATAAGACTTAAGAACAAAAAAGAATATTGCATTCGATAGCACTAATTGTCTATTTCAGTGACACCCAGGACCAGAGTATGATCACATTTGGATCAGAATGTAGTCACATGTTTTTAGATCAGTTCTTAACCTATTTCTGATTTTTCTTAAAACCTTCAGGGATTATAGGTGTACATTTAAGTTACTTGAGTTTTTTTTTACTAGTATCATTTCTAAGTTTTCTTTAATCATTATTTTAGAAACTTAAATGATGCTGTTTTTCAGCTGCTGTTAATAGGAATTAATGAAATGTTATTTTAATTTGTGTCTCTGCCCTTTCAGAAAGCCCTTTGGATTCCCTTAATTTTTTATGGGAAAATTTTCAGTTCTGTTTTTCCCCTTGGAAAGTCTTCTAGGGCAATACCCCACCATAAACTTACATGGTTTTGTATAAAAGCATGTAGAATAATTCTTGTTTTTAATTCCTTGTGTCTATCATTTCAAGGTTTACCTTTATTTATCATTTTATTTATTGTGTAAGTATCTTACTAATGCCTTCAGAGACTTCTAGTTTTCATTTCTGACTTTTAACAGAAAGATGAGAACCTATTTAATATAATAGTAAATGCTGTGTGCATTTGATCACTTTTTAAACATAGAATATTTCGTGTGCACATTGGATCCTCTACTGCTTTCCTGCACTCACATACAACTTTATAGAATGTTTTATACTTCATTCTTACTGGTTTGCTTTTGTGTTTTACTATCTAAAAGTGTGTCATTTGTAAACCTGAAGATTTTGCTCCATTTCTTTCTACTAAGTAATCTAAAATGTTTGAGAGAATTATTTTTAATATCATCTATGGGGGACTTAATCTCCTATACATTTTCCCATCTGGTTACCTTCTTTTTTTTTAATCTCCACTTATTTTCTAGAACTGAATTTTTCAAATAGTTTATTTGTCTAGAACTTGGTCAAGGATTTTTGAAACCTTAATAAATCATTATACTCACTTTTGTTTATGTTATTATTTCAAAGAATCAGATAGTGGAAGGTAAAAGTATTTTGTGGACTCAAGGAATTTCTAGCTGATATATTTCATTGCTTTGTCTGTTTCTTTCTACCTTAACGTTTCTGGTTTGGAAACTAAGGGTAAGTCATCTCTGCGAAAGCCCAGAGTCCTTGTCATTGATCAGGCCTAGTGTGTGCCTTTGACCTAAGCTTCGGCTCCTTTGAGCTGCTCTTTCCTTCTGGATTCCTGGCTGTGTTTGAAAAAATAGATTTTTGGATAAATGAAATAACGTATTCTCCCTTGCTAATGTGTGTTCTGTGTGCATTTGCTTTTTTCCATTTGGTGTCCTCAAGAATTGAATCTGATGAAGGGTCTATAGTTTCTTCTGTTCATGTGTTTGTGATAGACTGTAGAACTGGAGTCTTTTTGTGGCTGCAGAGCATTTCATCAGGTTCTGGTGCAGCTCACTTCCTGTAAAACTCTCCAGGAAGTATTTTTTATAGCACATTTTGGGGAATGTAAACTTTCCATTTCCAAAGTAATAGTGTTAGTGCAACTTGAAATGTGACTTCCTAGCCATAAAGTTCTGTTGAATGAACAACTAGTTGGTAAGAGGATTTACAGCCTAAATTCAGAAGTAGGGAGTTGGTATAAGAATTAGACATGGTATTAATGATAAACATATAGCTTATTTATGTGACTATTAACAACTTTTGTTGCTAAAATTTGTAAACAGCTGACTTCTAGCATATATTTTTTAATAGAGTCTTGGATGAACATTGCATTATAAACATTTATGATTTTTTGACTATATTACATTTAAAAACAAGTAACCATTTTATTAAGTTTATAAATTTGTCTAGGTCTATAACCTGCCACATATTTTACTAATGCATTGAGATTATTTCTTAATTTGTAGTGTGTGTTTATAAACTTTATTGTAAAACATGAAATTGCTGCTAGGTAGATTCAGAAACGAGCAACAAATTTTTAGGAGTATTGAAGCATTATGAAATTTTAGTTGTATTTAATTGTAAGCTATCAGAAATACTTAACAATTCAGATCATTTTAATTACACAAGAAGTAATGTGACTAAGGAGGTAGATTTATTATATTTTTCTTGACAAAATTTTTTTCACTTTAAAAAAGCACTCTGGTATGTACATGTGAGTATATATGTATGAATATATATATGAATATTTTAAAAATAATTTTTCAAGCACATCAATTCTGATTCTGATTTTGATTTTCATAGAAACAATTTTTGAGCAGGAAGGGACTTAAGCGATGGCATAGTCTAACCTGATGATCTTATAAATGAATAAAGTTTAGCATATAAAGTAGTTTACTAGAGATCACAAATGGTAGAATGAGAATGTTGGTTTTCCAGTTTTCTTCCTCTTATGTCACTTTCTTCATCGTAGTTTGTCTCCTAATACATGAAACATTGTGTACTACCCTGATGTAAAGAGGATTATTAAAGGAACAAGGATTTCCATAGGAGTCACTCAAAATGCCCAATTAACTTAGGAAAAAATTGCTCCATGGAATAGTTCTTTGGAAGAATTTTTTCTCATTTTTTCCTTATAGTTAAGTTTATTAAGTGTGGTTACTAAAAATGTTAATGTTAACTGGATGGAATGGACCATTTTTGGAATAATGAATGAGCGAGGGACAGGCATTACACTAATAGAGCAAGTTGAGATTACCTACCACCACATTTCTCTGATCTTGATTCTAGTTTCTTGCATATGCCTATGTCAGAAAGAATAAGTCATCTCCAGTATTAAGGTGAGAGTTCACCACCGATAGGGCAAAGGTGTTAAGTCTGAGTTCACTGGTGCAAAGTTTTCAGGAGGGATGGGCTTTTGTAGTGTGCATGCCCACCAAAATCACCTTATAGTTTAAAGAAAAGAGTCTTAAATTGAGTTATCTTTTCCTTAAAAAATTTAGAATAAGTTAATGTGAAAATTTAGAAAAATAAAAACACTTTTTAGGTGAAAGAAATGTTTAACCTAAGCAAATTAAGTTATGAAGAGCATTACATGCATTTTAAACTTCTTTGGGACACTTCTATAGTTTGCCATTGAGACATTTTCCATCCCTATTGGAATATTCTAAAACTTTACTCGAGGTTGCGTTACGACAACTGAACACAAAAACACATTCTAATTCTCCTAATCTACTAATTCTCCTTTACTTACATTATTAATTAAAAAACATTATGTTAAAGTATTCAAGAAAAATATGTGACCGAAACTTAAGAATTTGAATGTTTCCCTGTCATTCTATGTAGATAATTATTAAAGATAGTTCACTTTCTCCAGTGTGTACTTCTTGTAATTATTTTTATTTTTAATTTTTATTTATCTTGAGGGTTGGTTTAAATTCTCAATTCATATTTCTTAAGTCTCTGAGATTATCCTCACTGATTTTTCTTTTTTTTCTTTCCTTTCTAGTTTTGGCAAACGTTCTGCAGGAAGCTTTAGGCGTGGCTGTGAATGCATCGTTTTAGAGCCTTCTGAAATGATTGTGGTAAGATTATTTGTGAGGACTTTCCCCCCCCCAAAAAAAACTGTGTGAAATAAAGGCATTTTTACAAACTACTTATAATAGTGCATTATATTTTTATAATGTTAGATACGTTTATTTCATAATTATATTATTATGAATTTGAATTCATAATCATAATATTCACTTAAGGATTCAGTTAAATATAAAAGGTAGAAAGTTTAAAAGGGGCAGGTACCCAAATGTTTGGTATTTGAACTTTGTGATTCAATCTATGATAATACCATTTAATTGAAATTTGAGGAAAATCTTTGAATTGCAGGATTTTAACTCTCGAACTGTTGATCAGAATGAGTTAATTTAAGTGAAATCACAATTATATAGTACTGAGGGAACAGTTAACATAAGGAAATCACTTGAATTCATTCAAGTAATTGAAACAAAATTAGGGGACTGCTATGGTGTTTAAACTGTTGACATCTTTATCTCTCTTTTTAACTGAATTGTGTGATTTAAAAAATTTACTAAGAGAGATTATGCATAAAATGTATTAAAATAAGTATTATAAACATAATTATTTTCCTTGAAGTTTAATTAAAAAAAGCTTTTCTTGTGATGAAAATTCTGTCCAGTTCTGCCACTGAAGCGGGGGGGAGATGAAAGCTTTTAGTGCTGAGGAAGGGAAAAAAAAGGAAAAAGATGACCTGTCATAATTCTTCCTTGCTGTATACAGACGACTTTAAAATAGGCTAATGTGTACCCTTTTTAACAAATTGGTAATAAAAGTTAGATGGGGTGGGAGGAGAGGCTCCCAGCCTAGGAATTCAGTTAATATTCTTTTTGTCCCCAGCCAGCATCTATCTGGAAAGGAAAACCTTGTGAAATAAGTGAAGGCTGAATAGAGATGGTGATGGAATCTGTTACTCATATTTAATAAACTACTTGGTAGACAACTCTAGGTCTATTTTAAGAAAAGATTTAGGGTTTTTCCCTGTGATGTAGTAGAGGAATTCCATTAGAAATGAGGACTTCCTCGTCAAAGCTAGTGAACATTTTGTAAAATTCACTAAAACTTTTGGTAAAATTTTATAAAATTTACTCATGTGAAGGTGGGATGGTTATGAATAAAAATTTAGAAGAGGGAAGAATGTAGGCAGATACATAGGAATTTCCAACAGTAGATGTGTAAGGAATTCTAGATATTTCCTTGAGATTTTGTCCTGTGTTAAGGCTATTTTGGATTTCTCTGAAGGATTTGAGTATTTTATACTTGCAGATATTACACAAACTCCTAGGTTTGCCCATGTGAGAACAGTATTGGAATCTAACGTGCTTCTATTGTGAGCACTCACATGAGGAATAACCTGACGTAACTTTTGATCTCTGTTAATCTGGAGTTTTTAAAATGTTTAAAATGAGGAATCATTTTTTAAACAACTAAAAAGAAACTGAAGCCACAGAATGAAAGTAGGAAGAGAAACTCTTAGATAATCTACGAATGCCATTCTGCTAGCAGTCCTGTTTGAGTCATTTGGGATTTATAGGTTTTTCACAAATTGACTCATATACATTAGTTTTTTTTTTTTTGCATTTTAATTACAACAGTCCGGCATTTACTTCCATAACATGTGGCAGTGTATCCTGTGAGATCTTCACTAATAGTTCAGTACAAAGACTACTTAAAATATCCTTCCCTTTGAAATGGCAGGAAATTCAAGAGTTACCCATATTGTCCTAAGTGGAACTGAAAATGCCTCTTCATAAAAGAAAAGTTACTCAAAACCAATTAGTTCCAAAGAAGTTCAGACACACTTAAAGTTGTTTACAAATGTCTTTGCAAAATGAATGAATCTGGACGATCTGTAAGTTTCTTTCTACATCTAATGTTAATATGGAGTGTTATGTTTGGAGAAATGACGTTTTTTGGGGGGGTTTTATTTCAGGTGGACTATATGGATGAAAATGAAGAATATTTTCAGCGTCAAGCTTCCCACAGACAGTCTCGAAGGAGATTTAGAAAGATCAACCAGAAAGGTGAAAGACAAACAATTATTGACACTGTGGACCCTTACCCTGTGGGCAAACCACCTTTGCCAAGGGGCTATCATACGGTAAGTTACACAAGTGTAATATTTTTATTTATCTTTGGGTTTTTGTTGCTAGTTTTGTGAAAAGACATTTCAGTTTTCAATTTTTGATGAATAATTCTTTTCTGATATACTTATTATTCAAAGAGCGTATTTTGCTGGAAACACACATGACATGAGTAGTTTTTAAGAGGCATTGAAATAAGATGTCAACAGACATTATTTAGCTCTTTTATTTCTTAAAATGTACTCTGAAGATTAGCTTTGGATAAGCATGTATAATTGTAATTGTAATATTTTAAGTCATTTGACCTTAATCTAAAATTTTAGCTGCTTCCTCTGTTCTTCTTCTACCCAAATGACTGGTATCATACCTGTTTTTTATTTAAAAAGGAGATATATAAAAATTGCATATTATTTTCATAGCTTTTTATATCACTGTGAGACTATTATCTGAACTTTTGTTTAATGCAATAAGAAAATAATTCAAGATGATGCTTTTAAAAATCTGAATGTGAGGTTTCCTGAAATATTTCTAATAGGTTCAAAGATCTCTTAAATGCCATAACTCAGTTGGTTGTCATTTATTTTATAAATATTTGATAAATAAACTGCTTTTTATGTTTTAGAAAACCAAGACACAGATAATGAGTGCTTTGTATAAGACCTATCAATAAGGTCACTTTAGAGCCTTAATTTTCTTATTACTTTGTTTTTTAAAAAACAAAGTAGCTTGAATTCTTGGATATATGTCTTAATAAGGTGAAAGATAGTTTATCTATGCATATAATATCATTAAAGAAGTGGTTATTATATGTAAAATTTTAAAATAAAAGTATGAAAAAATAAAAATAGGTAATTGACAATTATTTTACGTTTTTCAGCTTTTCTTGCCTTTTTCTTTCTGCAAATAAGTGTAAATGCAAAATGCCTGGGAAAATGTATATAGACTTAAAATTATTTACTCAATTTTTAGTAATTTTAAGTGATATGATATATTTTATATCCACACTTCATGTATTTATTTCTCAGAGACCTCTTTGTATTTAAATATTTAATGTGGTTTTGACGACCAGTGACTTGCCTACTCTTCTCGCTACCCATGTGCTATTTTAGTTTAACATGAATTTCATACTTGAATCATTTCATTCAGCTCATTTGGAAAGGGTGTTTTTTTGCTCATCACAAAGACAGTTTTGTCTGTTGGAGAGACTTGGTATTTGGAGAAAAAAAAAAAGCCCATGAAAGGTTTTTTTGTTACTATTGTCTATAAAAGAAGGTAATATTTTTAGTGTTAGTGTAGCATCATGGAAGAAAGAAATATGTATTAAAATAGTTGTACTTATTAGAAGTATAATATAGATTTTAATATTTTAGACTAGTACTAATATTGTTAATATCTTTGTGCTTTAGAATTGTTTTTCCAAATTAGTTTCCAAACTAAGATAGTGGGAGTGTGGATTACTTAAAATGTAGTGTTAAAGTCGATTGTTTTGATTTTTAGTCATATTTGTTGCACATAAGTTGGGTGGGCCATCTCATAACTATTTCTCTCTCCCAACCCCAACTTGCCTCCCCTTATGGAATGCTTCCTTCGTTTTCCTTACGTAACTCCCCTTTCTTGCTCTGTTTTAAAAAATCTGTAGTTTTTTTTTATTATTACAAGATTTTTTTTTAGTGTTTTTTTTTTTTTTTTCCCCGACCCTACCCGCCTTTTTAGTGGTTTTTAATAATGTTTTACTTGGTCAATGTGTACTTGGAAGGAATATTCAATATTAGGATGAGAAATTTAACTTGATTACTAATGGATTATTTGTTAGTTTACTATTAATATTATGTGACATATTGGTATTAATTTTACTAAATGAGTTAAGATTAGCAACAACATGATCATAATTAAAAGGATCCTTTTTTGGGGTGCAAATTGCATGTTAGTTATTTATTATATTATTATTTTACCTAATACATAATTTTAATGTAGGAGAACAGCAACATTTTGTTTTGTATATGTAATACCACATGGTAAAAAGAATGAAATAAAAATTATTTTTCATTAGCTTTAAGTCATATTTACTTATTCTTAACAAATATTTCTCTGAAAGAAATTGGCTGATAAGGTGGGACTGAAGGTGAAAAGTTTATTTAAAAGAAGTGCATGATCATATTTCACAGGTGATTTAGAATGATTGCAAGTGCATTTCAAGTGCATGGCTAAAGATCATAGAGAACATTATACACATAGCCAATTCTATATGGTCATTCTTAACCTAATTTAACATTATCTTCATTTTGGCAGATGTAATATAGCATGTCTGATAATGTTCATCTTTTCCTTTCCTCCTTTATGGCACTCATTTCATTTTGGCTCAAAGGAATGCACTAAATCTCAGGTATTGTAATTTGTGTGTGGTCTCCTAACACTAACCTAAATTTATGTGTGTATTTGCATTGTAACTAATTAATTTATAATATTGATGTGTTTTGCTTGCTCATGTTCTTTGGTATTTTGCCCTGACTTAGTAAAATCTCTTAAAAGTTTGAAACTATGAGTGGTTTAGGTGGTAGCTTAGACGCTTTAATGGTACAGACCTAGGCTAGATTATCCACCTTTGAAGAAAGAATACAAGTGCAATCTACTTATTTTTAAGAATGAATGGAGTACTGTTTACTAAGTTGCTTTGCAAATAAAGAGAAAGACGTAATTTTTTTTTTTTTTTTTTTACATTTTGTGTGAGAGCTTATGTGACATCCATTGGAAATTTAAATTTTAAATGCTATAGATGAAAACTTTAAAGTTCAGAAATCCCAATGGGAAAGCATTTTGGGAGGCCACTGGTAAAATTATAGTCAGAAAGAAAGTTTAGTCAAAAAGGAAACAAGAGTTTAAAATTGCTGCGCTTTCTTATTTACACTTTATTTTTAACCAGACTTCATGCTTTTATTTCATTATACACTTTAATCAAGAGGCCTGTAATAATATACTTGCTCATTTCTTTTGTACCAATACATGACTAATCTATGATTTTCAGTGTTAGTCTTTTGAAATTGTGAACCAAATTTGGGGTCATCAGAGAATTTGGAGTTAAGGAAAAAAAAAAGATCTATCTCTGGGCCGGGCGCGGTGGCTCACGCCTGTAATCCTAGCTCTCTGGGAGGCCGAGGTGGGCGGATCATTTGAGCTCAGGAGTTCGAGACCAGCCTGAGCAAGAGCGAGACCCCATCTCTACTATAAATAGAAAGAAATTAATTGGCCAACTAAAATATATAGAAAAAATTAGCCGGGCATGGTGGCACATGCCTGTAGTCCCAGCTACTCGGGAGGCTGAGGCAGCAGGATCGCTTGAGCCCAGGAGTTTGAGGTTGCTGTGAGCTAGGCTGATGCCACGGCACTCACTCTAGCCTGGGCAACAAAGTGAGACTCTGTCTCAAAAAAAAAAAAAAAAAAAAGATCTATCTCTGGAAACTAATTGGTTAAGTAACTAGTAACATTTTATGGTTGTATTTTATTATTGTACAGGAAGAAGATTGTGAGATCATGAATAATTCACATTACAGGAAATCTATCATCAATATAATATTTTTGACTATTATAGTAACTGCCTGAAAGCATGAAATATTTGTATAATTTTTCAAATTAAAGTGAGGCAGTTACTTTATGTTCTATATAAGAGAGTGCCTATTAAAGTGCCACAGGTGGCATGATTGCTATATTGTTTTTTAGACACACTGCTAATTTTTAAATGAGGTGATAAATTTAAAAAATTTTGGTATAGGTTTTAAATTTGATAATTATATAATTTATGAATTATACAAAAATTTTACTTACATCAGTATTTTAAACTTTTTTCTTGAAAGAGTATACTTAAAATATATAACAATGTTTTAGAAGATAAATGAGGATATAATTGATTCTCCCCGTTTTTAGCATGAAAAATAACCAGTCTAATTCCCACTTAAAACTTGGAACTGAATTTAAAATGTGCACTGAGTTATGATGTATATCTTATGTAAACTTTTTAAAATTAGATGTGTCGCAATAGTTTAAAACAGATTATAATGATTTTCTTCAGAAACATGAATACTCATATAGTCCATATAGAGTGTTTTTAGGACATTTTTCAAGTGTGTGAGGATTGCAGAGAGAATAGCATTTTAAAATGCAGCGAGAAAGGAAGATTGGAGATGGCTTTCATTAGCATTTTCTTACATTTTGATGAGTTAAGATTGAGGCTGTATTTAAGATTGCCAAAAAATAAAATGTGGCATGTATTTTCAGTCTTGGAGTGAGTAGATTATAGAGGCAGGTAATATATCAGGTCTCTGGAAGAGGCTGGAAGATTTGAGGTTAGTTACTAAAGAGAAACTTGGGACTTTGGACAGGCAATAGTTTACCTTGTCTCCAAGTTCAAAATGGATAGATGGGAGAGGGAGCTTTGTTTATTTTACCATACTCTTCTGTTGTCTCTTATGCCTCCTTTGATTTTAATGAAAAATCAGTTCTTCTCAGTTTGGAAAGAGCAAAAATTGTACAGAGAGGTATTAGACTAAAGACTGAAGAAAAGGTGCCCTGTCCAAACTGTGGAGAGTGTGTGTCCCAAGTGACAGTTAAAAAAATCGCTAGCCTTCCTAGGCTGCTTGCAAAGTTAAAATGTTCTCTGTGCTTTGACGTTCTGATCACCCTTCCACCCCCACTCCTCACCCCCAAATATGGCTTCCTTTTATACAAATTGATTTAGGATGTGAACACAGTATAACATAAAACATATTCGTATAATTTCAATATAAAATTTTAAAAATAATGAAAACCCATCCGTCACTTAAAAAAATACTTCCCACACATTTTATTAGTAGTCCTTTTCTGCAATGTGAATATATACTCCAGAGCACTGATTAATAAATATGTGTTGAACTTTTCAGTAGATAGGCTTAATGTTCTTGGTGGGTGTATACAAAAGTAATGGGAAATAGTATATAAGATTAAGTTAATATAAGTTTAATATAATATAATCCAACTTTATGGGAATAATTTTTTATTAAAATTAGTGATAATACAACATCTTTAAAATGTGACATCAATGTATGAGGCTTATGAAAATCAGTCATATATTTTATAAGGTTTTTTTGTATAATATATGACAAGTCCTGTTTCTTATAACCATTCCTATGATATATTTTGAGATAGATTTGATTTAAGTCGGTTTCTTCTTTTAGTTAAAGACTTCTTGGTAGGCTTGGTTTCAAAAACTGTTGAGTTATTGAAACTAATGAAAAAAATATATAACCTTTAGTTTTTGTGATTATGCACATTTATTTGACATTAGACTTTTTGTCTTGAGTTACTATTGCTAAATTAGAAGTAGGTAATATTTTCATTCATGTCATGGCTTTGCTTTGTCACTTACTTAAATTTTTAGTGAGGTCTCCTTAGATTTAATTCAGTATTTGCTACTTAACAGTAAGAGGATGTGTTTTGAGTAATATATCAATGACTTGTATATCTAGTAAGTTTCCTAGAATATTAAGGACTTAAGATTTTATCTTCAGTTACTATCATATGCCACTTGACTGTTATTTATTCATATGATGATACTTAAAAATCTTTTTATGAATATAAGAAGTTATTCAAATACAGGGGAGATATCTTAGTTATTTTAATATTTTTCATCCTTATTTTAAATTCCTTAAACATTTGTTTGCTTAATTGAACCTTAAAGCGTTTGTCTTCAACGGTGTCATCAATGTCTCTGAATTATAATAGGATAGAGTTTCAGAAAATTTTGTAATTTATTTCTTGTATCACAGAGAGGAAAGCTCAGTTTATCATCTATATATTTTTAGTCATTTAACAAGCATTTACTGAGTGCCCACCGTGTTTCAGATCTGTTCCAGACTCTAGGGATATAAAGGTCTACAGAGCAGATAGAATCCCAGCCCCATTGACCTTGTGACGACAAGGGAATACAGATACATAAATGGGCAACTATAACATAGGGGAGTACAGGTACTGTAGAAGTCTGTGCACATGGGTACCTGAGGAATCGGGGATGGCGTCCTGAACCACCTTAGTGTCTTGGCTCATAGAAAAATACTTTGTATGGGCCGGGCATGGTGGCTCACGCCTGTAATCCTAGCACTCTGGGAGGCCGAGGCGGGCGGATTGCTTGAGGTCAGGAGTTCGAAACCAGCCTGAGTAAGAGTGAGACCCCGTCTC
>VSMD01027428.1:0-62002 GCA_008750895.1 Mirza zaza | reverse complement strand
ACCGACCAGCAATCTGGCCAGCTGGCCCCTCACAGATTCTCAGAGCCAGTCAAGTTGCTTCATGCAGCTCCGCTCTCACGGCGGGACGGCCCCCTCACGGCAGCGGTTGACCAGTGTAATTAAGTGTAATTAGAGAGGTCCTTAAGAGCCAGTGGAGCTGGGCCGCTGCCCTCAGGAGAGCCACTTTCTGAAAGCCTGTTGTGTGCCAGCATTTAATACCACCCTGCTGGAGTCCAGACTGCCCCCTCAGCGAATGCCCATTACATGCTTCACAGCTGTCTGAAATACAAGCAGCCCACAAGGAAAGGGGGGAAGAGGGTTTGGAATCTGGAAGCACCAGTATTCTTTTTAATTGACCAAAACAAAGGGAACCGAATCTCATGGAAAGCCGCAGCGCTCCCTCCCCCGGCTCACCGTCCATCCGTGAATGATGAAAAAGGTTTTGGCTGTCATGTTGAAGCCGCAGTCTTCCAAGGGCTGGCTGTGGCCAAGGGAGAGGTAGCATCCTTCGTGCTCTGGATCCTTAGCGGTGCGGAGGTTAAACCTCACCTCAGAGGGTTTGGCTGAAGGCTGGACGTCCCTGGATTTGCTGGGCTTATCTGGGAGGAAAGAACAGAGCGTGGGTGCATCTAGCAGACTTAGGTAGTGAGAGATCGAGGGTCTAGCTCTAGTCCAATCTAGAAAATTAAGCTATCTGGGTTTCAGTATGCATACCAGCCAAATGAATGTTCCCTCTTCACCTTGCAGAAGAAATGTAAAGATATTGTAAAATGGACATCTTATCTTTACTTAATGAATTATTAATCAGTCATTAGTATTAATTACAGTGATTCTAAAATAAATAATTCTCTTTCTGGCTTTTCTTTCTTCTTCCTTATCAAAGTAAGTTCTTTCTTCCCTCAAGTTCCTACTTTTAGAGTATGGGTCCTCAACTCTTTTCCTGAAATTCTTGGGAATTTCAGAATTCAGGTGAGTTTCAGAATTCAGAAATTTTCAGAGTTTAGAAAGGTATCATGGAACACACACTATGTATTATATAACGCTCCCAGTGGCATCTCCCATGAATCAAACACACATACTTCTACAGAGAAATACATGACCACTCATACTTGAGGGCAAAAATAAAGATTATTAATTTTTTTTTTTTTGAGACAGAGTCTCACTCTGTTACCCAGGCTAGAGTGCCGTGGTGTCAGCCTAGCTCACAGCAACCTCAAACTCCTGGGCTCAAGCAATCTTCCTGCCTCAGCCTCCCAAGTAGCTGGGACTACAGGCACACGCCACCATGCCCAGTTAATATATATATATATATATTTTTTTTTAAAGCTGTCCAGCTAATTTCTTTCTATTTTTTTAGTAGAGATGGGGTCTTGCTCTTGCTCAGGCTGGTCTCGAACTCCTGAGCTCAACGATCTGCCCCTCTCAGCCTCCCTGAATGCTAGGATTACAGGCATGAGCCGCCACACCCAGCCTATACAGATTATTGATAGCTCCTGTCAAATCAGGTCAGATTTTGCTGCCTAATGAATTCAGATCAGGGAAGACCAGGTCTTGCTGCCCAGTGACTTACCAAACAAATTTTCCAATTTTGAGAGACTTGGGGGTTTGGAACTGGAGGAGAGAGGTTGCTGGCCTGTGTGCAATGGGCTTCCCCAAGTGTTCACATCTTGATTCCAGCACTTACTCCAAAAGGCCTTGGGCATCCTCAGTGCGCCATGTGGTGGTGGACATGTGCCAGGCATTCATCCAGTTTGTTAATACATGACTAAAGCCCTGGAGAAACTTCTAAGAACAGCAAAACTGCCCTGCCAGCTCCACTGCTCACACACGCTGCTCACCTAGGAGGTGGCCCTGCTCCCAAAGTGCAGCCCATGTCCCCAGTGGTCTATGGCCTTTTAACACTAAGTAGAGGCTGTAGTTGCCACACTACATCAATAAGACAGTCATAAACGGCCTTATCCAGTGCACTTTCAGAACCCTGCAAAGCTGGGTGACAGGATAGTATCAGACTCTCTTGTCACCCAGCAATCATCAGGGAAAGATATCAAATGACCATGGCAGGAGCTTAATTTATCCCAGAGTTAAGAAGCAACAGGAATTGTGGAAAGAGAGACCATAATGGTGGAGAGGGTGGTTGGAGGGGGGAAGAGAGGGAAAATGCACCAGATGTAAGAGGGATAAGGTTCCAGAAAATTCAGCTAAATACACATGAGTAGAACTCGGGTTAACTCTCAGGAAAGTAATGAAGAAAAAGCCCCCACCAGCAGAAATTTGAACCTTGGACATAACTAGTCTGACAGCTCCCCAACTTCTACCCAGATAGCCATTCACACAGAGACCAGATGGGGACATCTAAGAGCAAAGGAGTCTGCTAGATTCCTTCCACATACGGACAAAGAAGCTTCCCCTTGGCATCTGGCTTGCTCGGACTCTACGGTTCTCCAGCTTCTGTCCTACTACTTTTGGCCTGGGTCACTTCAGCCTCTGGGACTTTATGATTGGTCTTCACCCAGATGTCCTCATGGCTCATTCTCTCACCTCCTTCAGCTCTTTGCTCAACGGTCAACTCAGGAAGGCCTTCTCTGACCACATGATAAACTTGCACCATCTTCCCCCACCAGCACGCCATGTCTCTCTCCTCTGCTCTCTTTTTCTCCATAACACTGAGCACTATTTATATTTTAATGAGTTTACTGCCTGCCTTTCCACCACCAAAGTGTAAGCTCCATGAGGGCAGGGTTCGTCATCCATTTCGTTCACTGCTATCACTCCTGCTCCCAGAAGAGTGCCCGGCACTAAGATTGCACTGATGCATGCAATCCATACCTTTTGGGATGAATGGAATGATTCATGAATACTCAGAAGCACAGAACACAAAAGTTGGAAGGAACTTCAGCATTTTACAGGAGAGGAACTAGAGATGTGACTTACCCCAGGTAATGCTTCTAGTTAGCACTAGGGTTGGAAACATGTTCAACAAAGCCAGGCTTTCCATTCATTCAGGTTAACCCTCCCACACGTACAGAAGCTGACATGGACCAACATTACCTGGCCCAGCCTCAGAAGACTAGTAGAAGATGAAATGATGGGGTTTGGTTTAGAGGCTCTCTGGTCCTTCACTACTTAACCAGCTGACTTGGTACTTGGTCTGGATGACCCGACTCTCACACCAGAACAGGCTGCCTCCATTGGAAGAGACTGCCATAAAGAACCCAAGGAGGCCGGGCGGGGTGACTCACGCCTATAATCCTAGCTCTCTGGAAGGCGGAGGCGGGCGAATTGCTTGAGCTCAGGAGTTCGAAACCAGCCTGAGCAAGAGCGAGACCCCATCTCTACTATAAATAGAAAGAAATTAATTGTTCAACTAATATATATAGAAAAAAATAATAATCCAGGCATGGTGGCGCATGCCTGTAATTCCAGCTGCTCAGGAGGCTGAGGCAGCAGGATTGCCTGAGCCCAGGAGTTTGAGGTTGCTGTGAGCTAGGCTGACGCCACGGCACTCACTCTAGCCTGGGCAACAAAGCGAGATTCTGTCTCAAAAAAAAAAAAAAAAGAACCCAAGGAATAGGCATCAGCAGAAAATATGAAAAAAAAAAAAAGGAACCCAAGGAAGAAAAGGTAGAAGATAGGAGGAGGAAGGGGAAGAGGAAGAGTTGTTGGTGGAAAGAGTGTTGGGGAAGAAGAGGATGGCAACCTGGAGGAATAAGCCTGGCAGCTTCTTGGCACAAGTTGCCCACCAGATAGACACTCCCTTCAAGTACTAATCAAACCAAAGCCAGCCACCCCGCCACTTTCACTTTCATGGCATCCACACACACCGAGATTAAAAGAAGGGGCACCAGGAGACAGCTCTTTCTAACAACCTTCTTGCCTCACAAACCTCCAGGTTCAAAGATGAGGACAAGGTTTCAGAGCTGTTGGCAGGCACCCCGGCAGGCTGGACAGCACCCATTAACGGCCCATATAATGGAAGGGGTTGGGGGCAGGAGAGAGGGCAGGAGCCAGCGCACCTTCCTGCCTGATGGCTCGGGCATGACTGGCCGGGGGATGCCCTCATTAGAAGCCTCGAGGAACAAGTGGACTCCAAGGCGGATGAGGGGGAGAAAGTGGCCAGCGCAGTGGGAAAGGAAGGAGGATTTCCTGGAAACAAGGACGGACTGAAGAAGAGTACGCAAGACAGAGGGGGCCCCAGCACAGAAAAGAAGTGGGGGTAATACAAACAAATGCACGTTACCTTCCAGCTGTCCCTCTGGACCAAGGGGTGCGGGGCTTCCCGCGGCAAAGCAACAATAGGCGCTCCAGAAACAGAGCAGAGGAACACAGTTTCTCATCCTTCCCAGCCACACCCCCTCCCCTGGAACAGGAATTTTAAAAAAACAAAAAATAAACCCTCTTGGTGTTTCCAGCAATCCGAGCCGGTAGCACCAGAAGTGGGCAGCCCTCGCTGGGCCGGAGCGTGCTGGGCTGGACAGATGAGGAGGAGAAGGTGGAAGCTGAGAACCCGGCTGCGCCGAGCCGCGGGCGGTGGGAGGGGGCGAGTGGGACCGGGTTTGGGCCAGAACCAGGTCTGCCCTCGCCCCGCGCCTCCTGGAAGCCAGCGCTCGCCGCTGTCACACCGCGAGCTCCCGGCGAAGTAGTTTTTGAAAGTATTGGAGTCATCTGACCCATCGCCAGATGGTGATTTGCATAATTTATTCCCGTCTCCGGAATCTGATTGGTCACACCTTCGCTGTCGTCTGAACCAAGACTCCCGAAAGTTTGAATGGAAGCGCCGCACAGTCACCGCGTGGACCCGCACGCTCAGCCGCGCGTTCTCCCCAGCCTGCTGGCCGGCGGCCGCGACTCCGGCCACCTCCGCTTCCTCCCAGGGCCCTCCCCTGGACCCCCAGATCCTCAAGGGGCAACTCCCCGAAACTCTGCGTCCCCCGGGACCAGATTCCTGGAGAGGGGAGGTCATCCTCTCCGAGGTGCAAAGCTACCCTTGCTCCAAGAATGGGCTCTCCGCGCCCCGGGCGGCCGGGGGAAAGCCACCCGGTCATCCTCTTGGTCCTTCTCTTCTCCCTCCCTTCTTGCCCAGGACAGCGAGGACAGCAACAGGTGCAGTCAGGGCGACTGGACAATAACCCGGCGGAGCTGAGGGGCTGGGGGCTGGGGCCGGCGCTACAGGGTCGCACAGACCCGCTCGTAGTCCTCGCTCCGCAGCTGGCTGCAAAACTCCGGGCGAGCCCCCCAATTTCTCCAGGGCGGTTCCCCGACCGCACGCGCCGGTGATAACAGTTCCCGCCGCTTAGGGATGTTGGAAAAATTAAGAGTTCCAGCAGTGCGGCTCCCGGCACGTGGCGAGCGCCCTCCCACTGTGGGGTGGAGGACTCGAGGGGAACGGGCGACCCTCCCCAAAGGGAACGGTAAGCGAGCTTGAGGGGCTAAGACCGTGGCCGGCGCCCAGTCTCGGGCGACGCGCAGTAACTACGGGGTGGGTGGAATCAAGCACCTTCCCTCTCCTCCATCACTCCCCCTCCTGCCCTTCCCTCTATTGATCCGGGTCGCGGGGCAGAAAGCCGCGAGCGCGCGAGGCCTTGGCCCGGAGTCTGCGTCTGGCGCTGGGGAGCTGGGGCTGAGCCCGGGACAGCGGCGGGGCGGCTGCGCCGCCAGCCAGTGGGGACGCTGGGCCCGCGGGAGAGGTGGGACGCGCCACGCAGGGCCGCACACCGCCATCCAGCCTCGCTCCAGCCGGGAGAGCTGGCGCTGCAAGGCGGCCACCTTGACCGCGAGTAACCCCGCGGTCGCCGGGAACAGGTCCTGCTCTTGCCTCGCTAGGGAACCCCCAGCAGCAGCCCCGCGCCCCTTCCCCCCTAGTGTCCGGGCTCCGGCTTGAGAGACCTGCGTAGAGAAATCGATCAGGAGCCAGCAAGTCGGGTTCCAACCTGCCTTGTTACTTTTGTTATTCCCGCTGCTGGCGCAGCGCGCTTTCTCCCTCCTGTGTGCTGTTAGTCATTAACAAGAGGCAGACTGGGCTTTACATTTAGTATAAAACTCAGTGCTCTGGGATGGTAAATGTCACACCCAGAAATGATGCTGCTATCTCCCTCTCTCTCTCCCTCTTCCCTGGCAAACTATACAGACAAGTCAGGTATTATCCCCATTTTACAGATGGGAAAACAGTCGTGGGGACAGGCTGCATGCTTGAAGAAAGTCTCATAACAGGTCTCTCACTTCTGCTCTAGGTTTAATTTGGCCACTTGACCTCTAAATATAACCCTTGGCAACCTTGTCTCCATCTCCTTAGTGGGTGAAGCAGGGAGTAAGCTGAGATAAAAAAAAAAAAAAAAATCCCATTCCCTGCCTGAGCGTTGTGGCTCCTAGCACTTTGGGAGGCCAAGGCAGGAGGATCGCTTGAGGACAGGAGTTTGAGATCAGCCTGAGCAACATAGTCAGATGCCCCATCTCTAAAAAAATCAAAAAGTTAGCCTGGTGTCCTTATGAGCACCTGTAGTCTCAGTTACTTGGGAGTTTGAGGCTGGAGGCTTGCCCGAGCCTAGGAGTTTGAGGTTGCAAGTGAGCTATGATGATGCCACTGCACTCCAGCCTGGGTGATGAGCAAGACCCTGTCTCAAAAAAAAAAAAAAAAAAAAAATACACTTGCATGTTCTGAGGAGTTGCTCGCAGCCATGGTTCCTAGAACATTAACTGGACAATGTGGAGGGTGTGTCTTGGGAACCTTTGTCACCAGTGAGATGCGCTAGGGTGGGTAGGGTATCTTGCAGGTTACCTTTATATGATATTCCTGCAAAACTGGTTATCCTGCTTTAAAAAATACGAAAACAGGTTCAATAAAATCAACATCCATTTTGTAACTGCCAAGGCTATGAAACCATTGAAGTTTGATTGCTAGGTGGTTAGAGTGCCCTCCTGTGTCTTCATATTAAAATGTCATGTGAGAACGTTCAAAGGACATAATGAAATTATAATCATGCATTAGAATGTATAACATTAGAATTATAGTTCTTTTAGAATTTGTCTAGCAGGTTTTCTGGTGACATAGCCAAAAAATTTAAACTTAAATTTAAAAAATATTAATTAAAAAATTATAGCATGAATTGTTTTGCTTCATACTTCCCAGAAGAACAACGAGGAGATCCAAGGAGCCTCCTGTGTGGAGGAATCCATCTGAGGAGTCTCAGTGGAAACTTCTATTGTGTTACAGTCAAAATTTCAAGGTCTCCAGCTACCCTTGTAAAGAACTCTAGTCATACTTTTTGGCAGCACAGGATCTAAAGACCCTTCCTGTGTTAAAGGAATGAATCTCTCTCTTATGATAAGAGCCCACTTTCTACTACCCAAGTGCAAAAGCAAACACTTTCCCAGCTTCCCTTGCAGCTAGCGTTCATGATTTAAACTCAGTCAATCAGGCCTGGTGCAGTGGTTTATGCCAGTAATCCCAGCACTTTGGGAGGCCAAGGCAGAGGTTCGTTTGAGGCCAGGAGTTCAAATCTAGCCTGGGCAACATAGTGAGATATCCTCCCTCCCCATCCCTACGAAAAAAATTAGCTGGATGTGGTGGCGCTCACCTATAGTCCTCATCTACTAGGGAGACTGAAGTAGGATCTCCCTGAGTCCAGGAGCTATAGTCCAAGGTTACAGGGAGCTATGATTATATCACAGAACTCCAGCCTGGGCGACAGAGGGAGACCTTGTCTCAAAAATAAATAAATATTAGGCATCAGTAACACCATGGAAAAAAATAATAATAAATAAACAAATCTAGTCAATCAAACTCTGAACTGGAAGCTAGGGAGGCTACCAACACATACACACTCTGCCAATGGGCAGCCAGCTCTGGTGCACTGGGGCAGCAGTGGCATAGTCTCCAGCAGACTAGTCTGCAGTGAGATTGGGGCATTGCTGTCTGCCTGAGTGTATCCTCCAAGCATGGTTCTTCAGTCCTGCAGAGATTCCAGCTGCTACCCAATATCTTCTTAATATGGCTTACAACTAAGAAAATGACTTAATCACCAGATGCTTATTGAGTAGCTACTAGAGGGAAAACAGTGGGCTGAACACCCCAAGGAATGTTCTGGAGGCCATCCGTGCACACTCATAGACGCAATATAGAAAGTTAAAGGTGCCAAAAGGCTGATATATAGGAGTTCCCAGATATCTATTGAAATAGAAATATATTGAAATCTGTAATTTCTATGATGAGAATAGCCTCCCCTATGTTAGACGATACACAACCTGCACAACCATTAACGACATCTACATTCTAGACTTAGATAATAGTAAACAAAATTTTTCACTTACATGAACATCTACCAGGATTAAAACATTGTGTTGGGCTGGGCGTGGGGGCTCACACCTGTAATCCTAGCACTCCGGGAGGCCAAGGTGGGTGGATTGCTCGAGGTCAGGAATTCAAAACCAGCCTGAGCAAGAGCAAGACCCCATCTCTACTAAAAATAGAAAGAAATTAATTGACCAACTAAAAATATATAGAAAAAATTAGCTGGGCATGGTGGCGCATGCCTGTAGTCCCAGCTACTCAGGAGGCTGAGGCAGAAGGATCGCTTGAGCCCAGGAGTTTGAGGTTGCTGTGAGCTAGGCTGACGCCACAGCACTCACTCTAGCCTGGGCAACAGAGTGAGACTCTGTCTTAAAAAAAAAAGATAATGTAGAAATATGATTAAAATACAAGTGAAAACCAGCGGCCAATTTCGAGTTTTTCCATTACTACTCCTCTGTTACTTGGTTTTTTGTTTTGTTTTGTTTTGTTTTTTGAGACAGAGTCTCACTTTGTTGCCCAGGCTAGAGTGCCATGGCGTCAGCCTAGCTCACAGCAACCTCAAACTCCTGGGCTCAAGCAATCCTGCTGCCTCAGCCTCCCGAGTAGCTGGGACTACAGGCATGTGCCACCATGCCCGGCTAATTTTTCTATATATTTTTAGTTGGCCAATTAATTTCTTTCTATTTATGGTAGAGACAGGTCTCACTCTTGCTCAGGCTGGTTTCGAATTCCTGACCTTGAGTGATCTGCCCGCCTCGGCCTCCCAGAGTGCTAGGATTACAGGCATGAGCCACCACGCCAGGCCCCTCTGTTACTTGTTTACATGTTCTTTTATCTTTTGAAAAACGCATGCAAGTGGTAGAAAGCACAAAAACTTTAAGAGAAATTAAGGCTTTTCTGGAAGCCTAAAATAAGTTCAAAATAAAAGGTGTTTAAAAATACTAAAATCCAAATAAGTTCTGCAGTTTCATTAATAGTTTTGTACTGATGCAGAACTTCTAGTTTTGTTCTTCACACAGTGGTTATGTAGGATGCTAACATCAGGGGAAGCCGGTGAAGGGTATACAGAGCTCGCTGTACTATTTTTGCAATTTTTCTGTAAGGCAAAAGTTAATTCAAAATTATAGATTAAAAAAATTTATGGGAGCGGCTGGGTGTGGTGGATCACACCTGTAATCCTAGCACTCTGGGAGGCCGAGGCAGGCAAATTATTTGAGCTCAGGAGTTCGAGACCAGCCTGAGCAAAAGCAAGACTGCCCCCTCTATTTTTTTTTAAATAAATAAATAAAAATTTATTTAAAGATCGATGAGGATGTCCACCGGCCTTGTGATAGGATTTGCAGTCAATGAAATCCTCCACCAGGCAAGAGGATTGTGAGACCTGTCTGGCTACAATTTATGCTACTTTGTCACTTTGACTGCAGCCAAGCATCAGGAGAAATTTGAATTTGAATGCCGCTGCCTCCGAAATAAGCTTAGAAAAATACACAGGCTATCTGTAACAATGAGTGAGCCCAGCCGAATTTGAAGAACCGTGATTGAGGTGGGATAAAGACATACAGGCAACACTGTCTGGGGTGGGGCAAGTCTCGGAAAACCAGAGGGAGATGAATTACTTACAGGAGGAAGCATGTTAGCCTGCAAGAGAGGGAGTCACTAGGCATAGAAAGGTCAAATGTAGGCAAGAGTGACCTGGAGGGGCCAGGAGAGGGGGCTCACACCTGTAATCCTAGCACTCTGGGAGGCCGAGGCAGGAGGATTGCTTGAGCTCAGGAGTTCAAGACCAGCCTGAGCAAGATCGAGAGCCTGTCTCTACTATAAATAGAAAGAAATTAGCCAAACAACTAAAAATAGAAAAAATTAGCCAGGCACGGTGGCGCATGCCTATAGTCCCAGCTACTCAGGAGGCTGAGGCAGGAGGATAGCTTGAGCCCAGGAGTTGGAGGTTGCTGTGAGCTAGACTGATGCCACGGCACTCTAGCCTGGGCAACAGAGTGAGACTCTGTCTCAAAAAAAAAAAAAAAAAAAAAAAAAAAAGAGTGACCTGGAGGGATGGGGAAATAAGTCAGAAAAATATCAGCGAGCTCATCTGAAGGATGCATTCGGGAAGTTACGGGTGTATGCAAGAAAAAAGCCGCTGTAACACCAGACGTGTAAGCACGTTCGTTGCAGCGAGGTTCACAGGAGCAGCAGGTTGGAGGCAACCTGGCATTGCATCACTAGGACAATGCTTAAACACCCTGGGCAATACCACGGGGCCATTAAAAAGAATGTGGTAGATTAACATAGGCTGTTATAGGAAAACCTCTTAATGTTCCTTGCTAAGTAAAAAAGAAAAAGCAAGGTATAGAAAAGCACATGAAGCGTGTGTGGAGTTTGTTACCCTTTAAGCTTTTAGAGGGAAAATGCTTATAGATTGCTATGCTATCTCTGAAAGAATTCCCAAGAAACAGGTTAGGAGTGGGAAGGAGACTCACTTTTCACTGTATGCCTTTCTAGACCTTTTGAGTTGTTTTCTATGTGCCTGTATTCCTGTTTGAAAGTATAGGCCGGGCGCGGTGGCTCAAGCCTGTAATCCTAGCTCTCTGGGAGGCCGAGGTGGGCGGATCGTTTCAGCTCAGGAGTTCGAGACCAGCCTGAGCAAGAGCGAGACCCCATCTCTACTATAAATAGAAAGAAATTAATTGGCCAACTAATATATATAGAAAAAATTAGCCGGGCATGGTGGCACATGCCTGTAGTCCCAGCTACTTGGGAGGCTGAGGCAGGAGGATTGCTTGAGCCCAGGAGTTTGAGGTTGCTGTGAGCTAGGCTGACGCCATGGCACTCACTCTAGCCTGGGCAATAAAGTGAGACTCTGTCTCAAAAAAAAAAAAAAAAAAGAAAGTATAAATAAATAAATAATGTTACAAAGGGGGAAGGAGGGAGAAGCAGTAGCCGCCGCCCTCCCTCCAATATCAGCTCTGCCATGGAGCCATCTTCCCTTCCCAGGTGCAACTGTTAATTTTGTAGGTCAACTCGGCTGGGCTACGGTACTCAGACAGTTGATCAAACAGTATTCTAGTCTGTGTCTGGGAAGGTATTTTTTGGATGAGATTAACATTTAAATCAGCAGACTTTGAGTAAAGCAGATGACCCTGCATAGTGTGGGTGGGCCGCATCCAATCAGTTGAAGGCCTAATGGAAAAAAGTTTGGCCCCCTCAGGAAACGAGGGACTTCTGCCACCAGACTGTCTCTGGACGGGAACTGCAACTCTCCCCTGGGTTTCCAGGCTGCCAGCCCTACCCTGCAAGATTTTGGATTGGCCAGCCTCCACGATCATGGGAGCCAACACCTTAAAATAAAACTCTCTCACTGCAGCTACACGTTCTGGTGGTTCTGTGTCTCTGGAGAACTGACGAACACACCAGGGTTCAAGGGAGTCTCTGAGCCCAGGATTGTGCAAAGGCAGAGGGGAGAGGAACTTGGCTACCTGCTGGGAAAAGGGTGGGGAAGTAGACATGACCACACTCTGGAGGAAGAGCTGGGAGAAGGGGAGACTCTGGCGGGTCCTCCCCAGCAGGTGACTCGAGGTCACCTGCTCATGGTCCTGCCATGGGCACTTTGAATACCCCCAATCATTGCTGCTTCCTCCTGGCCCTTATTCACCATCTTTCTTTCCTTTTCCCCTCTCCTCTCTAAGTCCTTTCTCTTCCTTGTTTCTTTGTGAGCAAGGTTACACTAATAAGGCAAAAATAAAGATGTTGTTACGTTGCTGTTTCCTCCCGGGGTATGATCCCATTTGCCTCAGTGCTGTTACTGGTTGTACCTTCCGGGGCCAGCAAATTCTGCTGAGCAGAAAAGACAAGTCAATCATCTCGTTACTTTGTCTCAAAGACCCAAATAATAAGGTTGACCATTTCCCCAGCTTTCATTGTGCAACTAAATAAAACCAGGCGATTCAAGTCAAGATGATTGGAAATGACATGTATAGATACCCTCTTGTTCTCCCCTTTTCCAACTCATGACACACTGAATTATTCATTTGGACTATGTTATTCATTCTTCATTCCACCATGAAAGAGGGCATAACATGATCTCAAACCTAAGGTCCTTGCATTGGGTGGTCCCTTTAGACTAAGTCTCCTTCCATGTGTCCCAGCTTCAATTAAGCAATCAACCCACAAAGACATACGGATTCCAGTTGTGATGGAGGCAGTGCACTAGCCATTGAAAGAATTCTAAAGGGCAGAAAAAGAGCTGATGGACAAGAAGAGTGGATAGAGCACAATATTAAAATAGATCATGAATAAACAAAGCAGTAAAAGGCTAAAGAAAGTGACAAATCAGAGGGGAGCAGTGGCCGTTTGTTGGAGTATCTCAGAAGGCTCTGGCCTGGGCACTAAAGAGAGAGAAAAATGAAAAAAGAATCCTGTCTTAACTTCTGTTAATGCCACTTAATCTCTCCTACTACCTAGCAGGGTGGTGGTTCAGGCAGATCTTCCCATGGTTCAAATGGGTTCAGTTGGAGCCAACAAATATTTCCTGCCACACATCAGGAATGGGTGCTCAAAGAGGCCAGTTGCTTAGAACAGTATTACTCCAGTATGTCAATGCCAACATCAGGGCTGGAGCCAGGTGTCCCTACTCCTAATGGGTGTTCTGTTCATTAAATGAGAAAAATGGACAAGGCTTTCCAGGACATAGTATCAACAGACAGAAAGGCCCAGAGGCACAAGGGAGAGAGTGAACAAACCAGGCTGGCTGGTACAGTGGCAGAAAAGACAGGAAAGTGAGGGCCCCACCTCAACTTCCATACGACAGGCATACGCACGCGCACACACACACTCTCTCTCTCCCCATTTCCCTCAAATTCCATTTCTGCCCGGGAGCATACGAACAAGCAGCAAAGCATTAAGCATGCATCAGCCAAACTGGGATTCAGAAGGACAGCTTTGGCCTCTAGGCCCCGGACCTCCACAGGACTCCAGCTCCAAATGCATTCAGCAGGATTAATATGACGACGCAGAAGCTTGCACTTGGGTCTGTCTGACTTTAAGTCAGAAACTCATAGGAAAAAACAATAGTAATTCAATTCAGCCAAATAAATAAATAAATAGAGCTTTCTCATCCATGCAAAGTCACACACGCTGTCCCAGAACTGATAAAGTTTCATCTACGCACAAAAGAATTATCGGCGAGACAAGGAATTTGTTCTAGGGGCAGTAAATAGTGGGGTGAGGCGTTCACTTCAGCTCATTGGTCTGGGGCCTCCAAATGGACATGGCTCCACCATCGGGTGACCAGCTCGGATACATTATAACCGGGAGCTGTTGCAACCGGGAGCTATTGTGACTTGCCAAGAGATACTGGGCAGTGGCCACCGCTTTCTCTACCCGGGTTGGTCAGCCTCCTTATCTGCAGTCAGGATAATAAAACTCTAAGAAAAGTTTCTTTGGAGCCCTCAGAGGGCACTTCCACGTGGGAACAACTGCTGCCATCACTTTGACCTTTACTCCTCAGCAGACTCACAGTGGCAAAAAGGGGAGAATTCTGGGGGCCTCTCTAGAGGGGCTTCAGCCCTGGATAGATTCCCAAGTAGGGTGAAGTTCAACTTCCTCCAGGATATTTCCTGTACTTGGCTGATGGGTTCTGCAATGTCCTTCCTAAATATCCTCTAAGAAACACAGACTCTTGGCCGGGCACGGTGGCTCATGCCTGTAATCCTAGCACTCTGAAAGGCCAAGGCGGGCGGATTGCTCAAGGTCAGGAGTTCGAAACCAGCCTGAACAAGAGCGAGACCCCGTCTCTACTATAAATAGAAAGAAATTAATTGGCCAACTAATATATATAGAAAAAATTAGCCAGGCATGGTGGCGCATGCCTATAGTCTCAGCTACCCGGGAGGCTGAAGCAGCAGGATTGCTTGAGCCCAGGAGTTTGAGGTTGCTGTGAGCTAGGCTGACGCCATGGCACTCACTCTAGCTTGGGCAACAAAGTGGGACTCTGTCTCAAAAAAGAAAGAAAGAAAAGAAAGAAAGAAAGAAAGAAAAGAAAGAAAGAAAGAAAGAAAGAAAGAAAGAAAGAAAGAAAGAAAGAAAGAAAGAAAGAAAAAGAAAGAAAGAAAGAAAGAAAGAAAGAAAGAAAGAAAGAAAGAAAGACTCTCTATTTCTGAGAAGATCCTAAATCCAGCAGATCCAGGGGTGGAATCCCCACCAGTGTCCTGGGTGGGGGTGGGGACCATGGATGCTGGTTCAACCACCATGGATGCTGGTTGAACCCACGTGATGAAGGAACTGACCACTTCAGGAGGCAGATAGCTCATTCTATTCAGGTCCCTGTAAATGCCAGAAGTCCTTTATTTGAAGTTAAATCTACTCCTGATAATGCCCACATGGATTTAGTTCTGCACCCTCACCCACGGGATGATCCAAGTTCCAGAAGACCATCTCCTCTGCTCCTGGCCAAACACCACAGTTTACCGCAATGTAACGCCGTGGTTATGAGCTTCAAATATGGCACACCACGTCTGGAATCCTTTCTCTACCACTTTATACCCAAGTGCCCTCAGGCAATTACTTAATCTCGCTAATCTGCATTTTCCTTGCCTGTATAATAAGAACAGAAATGCCCACTTCAGAGATGCTGTGGCCGACAGACCCTGAGATGACCCCTGTGGTACCCGCCTGCTGGGACTCTTCCTCATTTGCCACCCTGGGAAGCAAGAACAGGAAGCTATGTGCACCCTTTACCCACAAAATGATGGGGAAAAGCTTCTCCTGATGCCAAACTGGTGCCATCTAGTGGCATATGGTGTTACTGAGCCACCCCACACCAGGAATGTGTCCTTCAAATGAAGTGTTTTGTGAATAGGATTAGTGTATCCTTCTGGTCTAGCCCTTGGCAATATCCAAGACAAATTTTCCCATAATTTGAGTATGCCCTTTCTGGAATCTTCCATCATGACAGGCAGGCGCAATGCAACTTAGCCCTACACGGAAGGCATCCTCGCCAACCTATTAGTGGTAGGACCATGAGTGTCATCTACCTTACAAAGCTGTTGTGTGGAATACGTGGGAGGAAGCACACATGGCACTCAGGATATAAGGAGGTGCTCGCTGAATGTTAGTTCCATTCTCATCTCTTCCCCTTTGTCATGGGCTCGTCTTATCTTCTCCCAGACTCCAGAGGTAGAAGGAGGCAACTCTAGCATAGTTGGTCGGTGGTGGAATTTTAGACACAGAGGCAGATATCCAGGCACAAATTGTATCTTATTGTATTGCCAACTCTACAAAGGCACGTTGATCCTAGTCTCATACTCCTCTTTATGTTTTCAGAAGAGCATTTGTCACTGGGTATGTAGAACAAATCTTTAATACATGTTAATATAATGGAGTCAATATGTTGAAAGGAAATTGAACTAGTGTGCGGAAGAGAAGGCTGGGAAGTGGGTGAGTGCACATTTAAGATGATGCTCATGGGGCTGAACTTTGGTTTGTTGCTGGGGCACGGGGGTCACTCCTGACCCTATCCGTCATTTGGGATCCCAGCCGGAAACAGAATTCTCCCCAGATGGTTCAAATAAAAAAACTCTTAATGAAGGGAGTCCTGGCAGAGGCATAGAGATAGTTAAGGGATCAAACAAACAAGTGTGGGTTACCTCCCCTTGGATAGAGACAGAAAGGAGGAAATGAGGCTACTAGAGCCTAGTCAGACCTGAAATCACAGAGTGGGGGACCGCCATCTGGAGCTGTGGTCATGGAGAAATGCGGTGAGTGCCGGGCGTTCTCTACAGCAAGCCTGGGATTTTTGTCCATAGAATTCTCCCTTGTGTATATCATTGATTCAAAATATACTTATTGAGCACTATATTATAAACAAGGAATTATTCTAGAATATTATTCTAGGAGTTTCTGGAGACTGGGTGGCAGAGGTGGTCTGAGGACTCCTGGAAGGGGCCCACAGGTGATGATCAAACTGCAAATCATGCCAGGCATGGGTAATTGCAAGGGCAAAGGCATCAAGGCACAAATACGTTCATTATATCCCTGAAGCAGCAAGGAGCCCAAGTGGCTAGAGCAAAGTCGGTAGGGACAAAAATGGCAGGAAATGAAGACTGGGGCTAGGTCACCCTTGCATGCCACAGTAAAGAGATTGGGCTTTATTCTGAACAAAAAGGGAGATCTTTCAAGGATTTTAACCTGGGAGGTGCTTTCGAGGGAAGAGGGGAGTGTTATAGAATGTAATTTATATATTTTAAAGATTACATTTATCCTGCCATTTTAGAAACTATATTTTGGAAAACAAAATAGCCCTGTTGATGACAGAAAGCTCTTTTTACAAACAGTGCCAAATTGTTCCTGACTAAAGAATAGACACGACAACTAAATAATAAGTCTGATTCTGAATTTGGCTCATGGTCCAAAAAAATTTTATGAAAGGTGTTATTGGGATAATTGGTGGAAGTAAAATATGGTCTGTAGATTAGAGTATTACAGCAAATGTTAAATTTCCTGATTTTGATAACTATGATTATGAAAGGGGAATTACCCTGTTCTTAGGAAATACACACTAAACTTTTTTTTTTTCCTAAGACAGGGTCTTGCTCTGTTGCCAAGGCTGCAGTGCAGTGGCCCAACCATAGCTCACAGCAACCTCAAACTCCTGGGCTCAAGTGATCCTCCTGCCTCAGCCACCTGAGCAGCTGAGACTACAGGTACACCACCACCACACCCAGCTAACTTTTTAATTTTTTGTAGGATATGGTCTTCCTATGTTGCTCAGGCTGGTCTCAAACTCTTGGCATCAAGTGATCCTCCTGCCTCAACCTCCCAAAGTGCTAGGATTACAGGCATGAGCCACCGTGCCTGTAAACTATTTAGACACAAAGAGAATAATGTCTGCAACTTACTATCAAATGATTCAGATAAAACTAATATATATATATATATTTAGGCATATATAATGTGTGAATATACATAAATATACACACATAATATGTATATGTACATATACAGAGAATGAGAAATATGGCAAAATATTAAAAACTGGTGAATCTAAGTAATGAGTGTACTGGAGTTCATTGTATTCTCAAAACTTTTCTGTAAGTTTGAAATTATTTCAAAGTGTAAACTGTTTTTCATCAAGGTCCATCTTCCCTGAAAAAAAAAGTTTTTCTATTTATTTATTTTGAGACAGAGTCTCACTTCTGTTGCCCAGGCTAGAGTGCCGTGGCATCAGCCTAGCTCACAGCAACCACAAACTCCCAGGCTCAAACTGTCCTCCTGCCTCAGCCTCCCAAGTAGCTGGAACTACAGGCGTGTGCCACCATGCCTGGCTAAATTTTTTCTATATATTTTTAGTTGTCCAGCTAATTTCTTTCTATTTTTAGTAGAGACAGGGTCTCACTCTTGCTCAGGCTAGTCTCCAATTCCTTGAGCTCCAGCAATCCACCGGCCTGGGCCTCCCAAAGTGCTAGGATTACAGGTGTGAGCCACCGCGCCCAGCCCCTACTTACGTGTTGTATCTAATTGCTACAAAACACGTACAAAGTTCTTGTAATAATTTAAAATTTTGAAACGAATAAACTACTCTAGCTGCTTTGGATGAATTGTACAGGGGAATCAGGAGGGAAGTATTAATATGTTGACCAGTTGATCAGCAAGATGCTTTTTAGCATCTATTCTCCAAGTCTAAGTGCAAGACAGTGTCTTGCTGGAAATGAAGTTTCTCCTTCATGAGAACTACACATACATGGCCAAAGATCTTATGGCTGGGAGCACAGACTGGGTATCTTAAAGATCTTGATATTCTCTGGGGCCTTTGTTACCCAACATAGGAGGGTAGAGATCTGTGTGGGTCCCAGGGGCTGACAAGTAGAGGGAGGATCCAGAGGGTTGCTATAGAGCAGCCTAAAGGTGAGACATCAGCTCTCTGTGAAATTATACAACGACCCTGCCAGGAAAATCACGTACGCACCCCCAACACCAGTTAATGGCAAGATGAAAATGTCCTTTTAAATTTGATCTTAAAAAATTCACACCTCGTAAAAATTATGCCTAAGAAGTAGAGCTATAATCATAAAAGCAAACTTTGCACCATGAGGAATTAAAATGTCTCAGGAAAACGAACAGAATGGGATCCCTTAGGAAAGCCTAGTGAAGAAAAACAATGCTAGATATCCCCCCAGCTCTGGGAGGTAAGGGAAAGACAGGCCTGGCAACAGAAAGGAGAGGCAGCCACACACCGTCCTGAGAAGCAAACAAAGGGACTGCAGCCCCCAGAGTAAGGGATTACATTTTCCTTATTGTTGCAAAAAGAATTCCCTTTTCCTGGCTACTAAGGCCAATTTCTCAGTGAAGCTCAAAGCAGCATTGTATGGGAGGCTGAGCAAAGTAAATCCCTGCCCGGGGATTAAGACTTTCCTCCCCGGCTCTCCTGGAGGCCCAGGAGCCATCCCTCTAAGAATGTTCTACAAGGGGCAGAGGAGGTGGATGCTAATGCTCAAAGACAGAGCATTGAATGTTCACTCATCTGAAAATCCCCAAAGACATTCCTTTCTAAGAAGATGGTCAAATTCATTCACACTGGCCAACTGATTTAATATGCCAGGCTGACAAACTCTTTCTTAAGAATTTATGGCCTCAACTAAAAATGGTTGTTTGGACAAACTGTCAAACTCCTGCAGGGCTCACTTGACATCTATCTTTGTCAGGTCATGGAGGAGAACAGCTACTTTGAAAAGGGTAAGGGTTTGCCGTTTCCTGCTGTTCCGAGGAGACCTGCATAGTAAGTGAAGCCCCAGAGGTCGCCATTAAGAACCAAACAGGCAGTGTCAGAAGGGCTGTACTTAAATACATCCAGCATTCGCTATTCCATTCCCACCTTCTTCACCCTTGCAAAGCTCTTACTAACTCTTGCCTGGATTTCCGATGTGGCTTTTCTGGTGCTCTGCTGGAACCCAGACAATCCGGACACACCAAGGTCAAGTTCCTCAGGACACCCCATTTGGGGCCAAGACCTACCTGCATTACTTGCTACCAGTGGTTTGGTTTTTTTGTTGTTTGTTTTTGTTGTTTTTTGGGGGTTTTTTTGCTTATTCTCTGCTTTGTGGTGTAAAGATATTGAAAGGTAAAGAAAACACTGAAAGATGAAAAATGTTGGCCGGGCGTGGTGGCTCACGCCTGTAATCTTAGCACTGTGAGAGGCCGAGACAGGTAGATCCTTTGAGCCCAGGAGTTCGAGACCGGCCTGAGCAAGAGTGACACCCCATCTCTACCAAAAACAGAAAAAATCAGCCGGGCATGGTGGCACATGCCTGTAGTCCCAGCTACTCAGGAGGCTGAGGCAGAAGGATCGCTTGAGCCCAGGAGTTTGAGGTTGCTGTGGGCTAGGCTGACACCATGGCACTCTAGCTGGGGCAACAGAGTGAGACTCTGTCTCAACAACAGAAAAATTCTTTGTTACAAAGTCCAATATAAAATATGCTGATATTTATATATTTATCACAGAATATAGTATTCTATAATATTTATCACAGAAAAGAAAAAATGCGGCCGGGCGTGGTAGCTCATGCCTGTATCCTAGCACTCTGGGAGGCCAAGGCGGGCAGATCACTCAAGGTCAGGAATTGGAAACCAGCCTGAGGGAGACCCTATCTCTACTAAAAATAGAAATAAATTAATTGACCAACTAAAAATATATATATATACAAAAAAAAATTAGGTGGACATGGTGGCACATGCCTGTAGTCCCAACTACTCGGGAGACTGAGGCAGTAGGAACACTTGAGCCCAGGAGATGGAGGTTGTTGTGAGCTAGACTGACACCACGGCACTCACTCTACCCTGGGCAACAAAGTGAGACTCTGTCTCAAAAAATAAAAAAGAAAAAATGCTGACAGAATAATAGAATTAGAAAAAAGTCACTGTTTTTCAACACCTGATGAAATAACGGATCTAGGCAATGAACTTCAGTAGCTACTAAAGCCATTAGATGAAAAGCTGATGTGGAACTTTAAAGGGATCACACTGCCAAGTCCGGAACTGGCTTGCCCGTCTTGATATCCGTACAAATGAGACAATCAGATGACATTATGTACATCCTTGTCGACCTAAAAAGAAAAAACTAAGGCAAAATTAGTGTAAGTGGAGAGTTTATTTGCGCCAAGTTTGAGGGCTCCAACCCAGGAGCAAAGATTCAAGTTGTCCTGAATATACACTCCAGTTAGTAGCAGTTACAAGTGGGTTTTTTGTTTTTGTTTTTGAGGAGGAGTATTATTAATTTGCTGGCAAAAGAGGAGGATGGAGACTCACAAGTAGGTTTTTTTTTTTTGTTTTTTTGAGACAGAGTCTCACTTTATTGCCCAGGCTAGAGTGAGTGCCATGGCGTCAGCCTAGCTCACAGCAACCTCAAACTCCTGGGCTCAAGCAATCCTGCTGCCTCAGCCTCCCAAGTAGCTGGGACTACAGGCATGTGCCACCATGCCCGGCTAATTTTTTCTCTATATATTAGTTGGCCAATTAATTTCTTTCTATTTATAGTAGAGATGGGGTCTTGCTCTTGCTCAGGCTGGTCTTGAACTCCTGAGCTCAAAGGATCCGCCACCTCGGCCTCCCAGAGAGCTAGGATTACAGGCTTGAGCCACCGCGCCTGGCCTCACAAGTAGGTTTTTAAAGGAAGAAAGAATAGGCAGTTCATAAATTGTATACCAAGAATTTACGTTAAAATAACAGAAGCTGTTGATTGGCTCTACATTGTTCTTTGTACACAAATTCCAGTGCAGAGAAGATAATAGGTGATGGAATTCAACTGCTATGGTAACGTGAGGCAAAACAAACAAACAAACAAACAAAAAAAGATAATAGATGAGGCAGCTAGTCAGGAAACTACGCTACAGCAAAGACAACAAAAAGTTTTTAAACAATGCCCCCCCCAGGCATAGGTGGGGGAGGCGGGACAAGAATGAAGTCCCTGACTCACCTCTCTCTGGGGTAGATAAATTTTGCTTACTTCATACAGCTCGGACTGCTCTGAGTGTTTCTTTTGTCATCCCAGCAGGACACAATAGGAAATACACAGTGCCACCTATGAAGGGTTTTTTTTGCCAAAAAAATTAAACTGAATCTGATCAAGCTTTAAGATATATTTCCAGGAAACTTGAAGGATAGTGGAAAAGGTTGAATGACATTGTAAGGATGCCATTAGCCAAATCCTGAAATGTGTGAATTCTGCAGGACAAATGATCCAATCTCTTCCACAAATGTTGGCATGGGCGGTGGGTAGGAACATTACAATCAGAGTATCAGAAGAAACAGTTACAAATTTAAAATGAGATAACAGACCTATCTAAGAAATAGGATATTTGGATCTTACCTGGATCCTAATTTGAACAAATTATAAGGGAATTTTTGAGACTGAGAAAATTGATCACAAACTAGGATATGAGCTATATTAAGGCATTGTTGTTGGCATTATTATTGTTTTAGGTATGATAATGCTATAGTGTTTATGGAAGGAGGAAAGAAGGGGAGGAGGAGGTGAAGGAGGAAAAGGGAAGAGGAAGAAGAACAGGAAGGGGAGGAAGGAGAGGAAATCCTTATCCAATAGAGATACATATTGAAGTACTTACAAATGAAATGATTAGGATTTGCTTAAAAATACTTATGCAAAAAAGTGGGGGATGGAGAGATGGGGCAGGGAAGGTGATGGGAGCTGGGTAGGGAGGAAAGGATAGATGAAACAAAAAGACAAAATGTTGACTACTGTGAAGATTAGTATGGGCACCTGTAGGTTCATTCAGTTATTCTCCCTTTACTTCTGTGTGTTTCAAAATTTTATAAATTAAAATTTTTTAGAAAGTTTTGTATGCCCACACAGAGTGCTCCTTGTTGCCCCCTAGGCTCAAGACAACGATCTAGGAGCCATCCCTGATTACTGTAGTTCCTTCACGTGTCCTATCCAATCCACTGGGAAGTTCCACTGGCTCTACCTCCAAGAGATCCCCTGAATCTATCTCCTTGTCGCCATCTCCACTGTGACCAGCCTGGTCCAAGCTATCACTACCTCTTGCAAGAACCTTGGCATACCTCTCCAGTTCCCCTCTAGTCCCTCCACAGTCTGCTCTCCACAGTCAGGGACATTTGTTTAAAGTGTAAATCTCATCATGTCCCTTTCCTGCCTAAAGCCATTCAATTGTTTTCCACGCAGATCATAATAAATTCCAAGGGTCTCATTAAGCCTACATATTCTAAAGAGCCCTACCGAGGTCCTGGCCTACCTCCTTATTCTCTGAGGATGGTCTCTGAGAGGATTAGGGGTCTCCTGCTGTCACTTAGATGGCCTGATTCTGCTTTCAACAGTGGTGTCATCTGAGGTCGGCAGGAAAGGTCCTCTTCTGGCCCGTCTCTGAACCCTAACACCTTCTCAACTGCTTATGTGGGAAATTCTTCTTATAGCGAATTTCCTTCTTCTTTTCCTTTCCATCTAATTTGCTTTTCCTTTCCATGCAGTAAAAAAATGCCTCTGGGAGGCATCATCCATCAAGCTAGTTTTCCTTTGCTCTAAAAGAGGCAGGAGAAGATGGTGCTACCAGTTCAATGAGGAGGCCGGGCAGCCTGGTCCCTGAGAAGAGACGCAGAAAGGGGAGGTGAAGTTGCACAGCTACCAACCTTTACAACTTATAATCACGAAATCCTGTTACTTTTCCTAAAGACTTTTGAATTCATCCACCCCTCTAAATTTAAATTGAACTGAATCTTACCAGTCAGGCCACCACCCTCTTTTGCGTTCCCTGGTCTAGCCGCAGTGGCATCCAAATGCCTCTGGGCAGAATGATCCTTTCAAAAGTGAATCTGATCAAGACATCACAATTCCCACTCCCATCCCTCAAGGGCTCAAACCCTTTCTAAATTCTCTCATTAACCTTAGAAGAAATTTAAAACTATTTAAAACTTTTTTTTTTTTTTTTTTTAGTATCCCTCAAGGTTAGATTCCCCTCTCACCCTTATCTGTCCCCAAGGGTACCCAAAAGGAATCTGAACACCTTCAGTCCCCATAATGGAACTTTCCTGCAAGCAAGAATAATCATTCCCCCACCCCTTATTGCTGTGGTCAGCTAACTCCTTCTGGTCATTCCTGAGCCGGCTGCTATGCACCTTCTCACGGAAGCTTTTCTACCCTAAGGTTAGGAGAAGTTTCCCCTTTAAGTGCCTCTAATATGATCCTCAATGTTCACGCCCACTTCAGCAGTTTCATACTTGTAGTCTAATTAACTGTTTACTCCCTAGTCCCCTATCCCTCCATCCCTACCATCACCCCAAGACTACAGGCTCCCGAGTTTAGGGACTCTCCTAGTGCCTGTTACAGCCCATCAGCTAGCACAAAGGAAGGCATAAATAAGTGTTCAATAAATGTTCATTGAGTAGATGAATGAACAATAAACTGCTTGCTAAAGATTAACTCTATTAGTAGCTCAATGTTGTGTTAATATAATAAATATTATAGACAATAAGTACAAAATTAAAATAAAAAATAAACATATTGAAGGGAATATTATATCTATACATATAATACATTTAAACAGTCCATGTGGAGTTTGAGCTGCCTACGGTGATGGCACATTGAAAGAGAATACCTAAAGCTAAGTGCTAAGACCACCACTGACTGCCAGGAGTAGATGAAATGGGTAAAGAAGAAACAGAAGAGAATGCCAAAGGGTTTTCTCTACCAGATGAAGGAGATCTAAAAATGGCAATGGGAAATAAGGAGGATATTGAACAGACCCTTCGCCTTCAATTGATAGGGTGAAATTCTCATCCTGAGAATTTCCTGATTAACATAATTACATCCCATCCTTTCGTCTTTTCGACAGCCCCTTTACAAACCACTTTCAGGGGTTTCTGATCACATATTCTAACGAATGTTGTCGATTAAATAAAATGTCTCCACGTCTAATAATACGTGGCCCTCTCCTAGAAGTACAAGCCTACTTTTAATTTTTAATTGACTGATATTTAAAATCCATAACTTTATTTTTGGATTAAAAAAAGAATTTTGAGACAGTCTCTAAGGAGGCAATTCGTTTCCAGACGTTCTTGAAACATATTCCACACTCCCTTTCTCCTCCGCCCTCCTCCCTTCCTCAGATCTCGTTTCTTGGGCTGGAATTATCGCGAGAGATCGAGTTCTCATGAATTCTCCCAGAAGCCACCGCTCTTCCTCTTCCCCTCAAGCGGCCTGAGGTGAGTGTGTCTCTTCGTCGTTACTCTGAGCGCTCAATCGTCTGTTCATCTCCGCCATCGAGGCCTGAGGGGCACTGATTTCGAGGTCCCGGGGAGGAGAACTCCCAAGGCTACTGATTCCTCGCTAGAGGCGTGTTTTCTTGAGTAGGGGGATGTGGCAGACGCCCGATTTCATGCCGCGGCCGGCAGGCCTCTACGGCCCTCAGAAGCGACGCGATGGGCGGGAGTGGGGTCAGCAGGGCTCCTCTGGCGGGGGCACGGGCGGCCTGTTTCCTTGCTGACTCCGACTCCGGAGGTCCAGCGTCTCGCGGTGAGTGGTAGCCGAGTACGCGGCGCGTTTGTGGCAGCAATGGGAAAAAGTTTTAGGGGGGGAATAAGGTAAAGATAGATTGAGGCTTTGCTCATTTCAACAAAAGTGCTGCATATTCGATGCTTCTTAACGTGGGCAATAGCGCAGAAGTCTGTATCGTGTGGAAAGGCTGCTTTGCTTGTCTAGCTGCGTGCGTAAAGTGGGTTTCTGTAGGGATGGAGCGTGTTTAGAGGGTTGTAGTTGAATTTGCCATGCTAATGCGTCGTCGTTTTACGCCTGGAGGATCCGGGGTTGGATGGTATACTTCCTTCCAAAGGGAGGAGAAAGGGCTTGAAGACGTGCTGCTAGTTTTGTGTAAGCACTGCTTGTAGTGCTGGTAGGTGCAAAGGGAAAGAAAACATTTGGTGGGGAAAAGGATGGCTGCGATGATGGTATTTCTTAGGACACCTTTGGATTAATCATGAAAACAACTACTCTCTGAGCAGCTGTGGGTGGCATTCTTAATTTAAACTGCATTGATGATTGTAAATATGTATTATTGACATAATTATGCTGTGCTCCCTCCATTCCAGGTGATTCGTGAAAATGGTTCGCTATTCACTTGACCCAGAAAACCCCACAAAATGTAAGTGAACAGGAGATAAATACATATTTCCTGTTTGGGAGTAGGCATAATAAAATATCCAAAATTAACCAAAACGTTTTTATTTTCTAGCATGCAAGTCAAGAGGTTCGAATCTTCGTGTTCACTTCAAGGTGTGTGAATCATAGTTATGATCTAAATGAGTCTACAATGTTCGGTATTTCTTACCATTCTAACAAAGCTAGCTGCAGTGATGTCTTTCTTAGGACACCTTTGGATTTACCATGAAAATTAATGAATTCTGAGCAGCTACCTCTTTTTAGACACTAATTATTGATATAATGAGCTCTTTGATTTAGGATTTGTGGAATTGAGTAAAACTACCAGAGAACTATTTGAGAACCTATTTGTGCAGATATGGGACACAAAATTGTAATTACAAGATGGTGAAATTACCCCCATTTTTTTTAGTGAATAGAGATGTAGGATTAATCTTAATTGAGCTTCAAATTCAGTCTCCCTGGCTCTTAGATTTTATTACCTCATCTCTCAAATATAGAAAGGGCACAGTTACTCACAGCACTTGGGGAGACCTAGGTGGGAGGGAGGGTCTCTTGAGGCGAGTTCAAGACCAGCCTGGGTGACATGGTGAGACCCTTGTCTCTATAAAAAACAATAGGAGGTTTTAACTGATAGGCATTTTGAAGATCTTAAAACTTAATGTTTACATTTTAGATAATAAAACTTTGGCATGGCTAACCAGCACTTTTTATTGTTCATACTTAGAACACTCGTGAAACTGCCCAGGCCATCAAGGGTATGCATATACGAAAAGCCACCAAGTATCTGAAAGATGTTACTTTAAAGAAACAGTGTGTACCATTCCGACGTTACAATGGTGGAGTTGGTAGGTGTGCCCAGGTGAGACTTTTTAATTGCCATTTGAAAAGACAGATTGTGTGGAGAAGTGGTTGATAGGATAAGAATGGCTAAGATCTGCCTTTATTAGGTTCTTTCTGGTTGTTGAGATGACAGTCTGAGGACACTTTCGGATTAACCATGAAAGACACCTTGATGTTGGATAAAATATATTGATCTTTGTTCTAATGTTAAATTAAGTCAGAGAAAATGACTAATTACTTCCCTTCTCTTTCAGGCCAAACAGTGGGGCTGGACACAGGGTCGGTGGCCCAAGAAGAGTGCTGAATTTTTGCTGCACATGCTTAAAAATGCAGAGAGTAATGCTGAACTTAAGGTACCCAAACCATTAACATCCTTAATTGCACGCCTTGGATGGTTAATTAATGTTGCTGTTTAGATTTATATCCTAGATTGTCTTGCTCTCTTAGTAGTTAGCTCTCATTTGAAAAATTGTTTTTTACATTTCTTCCTGGAGTCTTCACGGAACGAAATTTTGTCTGTAGATTTCCAGAAGTATGGCCTATGGTCTGTTTAACCGTAATGTTTAGTGTTTCCCTTATCCCCCCAGAGGTTTTTCTCCTTTTTTACCCCAAGGGTTTGTAGCCTTTCTTGGGCCATGCACCTTTTTGGTTGTATGGTTAATTATGAAAATGATTGCTTTAGCTGTGGTTAATGTGGTTTATTACCTATATTCCTTGTGGAAAGATGTTATATTTTCGGATATAAGTTAAAACGATGATGTAATTAACAAAGCAAGTGCTTTTCCTTTTGGAGTATTAGCCATTATTTTTGCATTTGAAGATCTGGGCCAGAACTGGAATTAGTTTTTGTCTGTCTGGCTCCAAACCACTGCCTTCTAAGCCATGCTGCCATAATCTGTTGATCATCAGAATTCATTCCAAACTCAATCTTGGAATTTGGCTCTACCTTGCTCCTCAATTCTTCGCCCCTCTTTAATGACCTTCAGGAAGGCCACTCGTAAACAACATGATTTAGCACACTGAGTTTGGTGGTGATTTAGACACTTAAAGGTAAAAGCAGACAACTGCTTGAACAAATAAGCTGTTCTACGTCTTAAAGGATTGCTTTCCAAAAATGATTCATTAGGGCAAGGTTAGGAATTAGTACTTACCAATGGTAGTTTGTGGTGTTAAGATAATTCAAGGTGTTATTTGATTTTGTTCTCCCTCCCCTCTTACCAGGGTTTGGATGTAGATTCTCTGGTCATTGAGCATATCCAGGTGAACAAAGCACCCAAGATGCGTCGCCGCACTTACAGAGCTCATGGTCGGATTAATCCATACATGAGCTCCCCCTGCCACATCGAGATGATCCTCACTGAAAAGGAACAAATTGTTCCAAAACCAGAAGAGGAGGTTGCACAGAAGAAAAAGGTAAATTCGTAGTTGCTTGGTTTCGTTTGTGTGTGGTATTAGAAAGATTGGTGGTTGCTATGATGACTATCTTAGGACACCTTTGGAATAACCGTGAAAAAAAACTATTCTGAGCAACCTGGCCCCACCTAGATGGTACATAGCCATTTCAAACTTCTCCAAAATGGGCCCTTCTCCCCTATCCCATAATCTGATGATTAATATTCTCTTCTTACCAAATGAGTTTAGCTTCTCCTTTTATCATTTAAGTATTTATTTTCTGTCCTTTTTCTGCCTTGGTCCTTTACACCTGGGCTCCCTGTGCCCAATCTTCCACATAAACTATCTTGAAGATGTAGTGTGGATTTTTATAAGACGCTTAATCTTTTTATTTTTGTTTTTCCCCAGATATCCCAGAAGAAACTCAAGAAACAAAAACTTATGGCACGGGAATAGATGTAACATAAAATAAATGAAAATAACAGTAAAAAGATGTTGATTGTCTTTATTAGCAAACCTTTTTCACATGTCTTCACAAGATGGATCAAATGAGTTTTCTTAGAGGCGCAGATTACTTTGCCATTAAAAAACATTGGGCTGGGCGCAGTGGCTTAACGCCTGTAATCCTATCACTCTGGGAGGCTGAGGCCAGAGAATCATTTGAGCTCAGGCAAGACCAGCCTGAGCAAGAGTGAGACTCCCTCTCTACTAAAAGTAGAAAGAAATTAGCCAGACAACTAAAAATAAATAGAAAAAATAAGCTGGGCATGGTGGCACATGCCCTGTAGTCCCAGCTACTCGGGAGGTTGAGGCAGGAGGATTGCTGTGAGCTAGGCTGATGCCATGGCACTCTAGCCTGGGCAACAGAGTTAGACTCTGCTTTGTCTCCAAAGAAATTTTTTTTCATTGTCCAGAGAAGGAACTTTACAATTTTTTCTTTTAATTGCAGACTAATCCAGTGTATTGAGATGTGGGTTGAGCACCCCGAATCTGTAATGCTCCAATGAGTGTCGTGTCTGTGCTTAAAAAGTCCAGATTTTGGAGTTTCTTCGATTAGCGATGTTCAGACTGTCGGTTTATCAATTGGTGAACTAAAGAGTTTTTTGAGGTTTGGTTTTTAGTATTACAAAAGCAGAAGCTGTGAGTGAGCCTTTGTGTAAAAACGTTTTCATTTTTCTTTGGTATACTGGTGAAATTGCTATATCATGTAGTTTTCAATAAACTTGGGGGACTGCCAGACATTATCGAAGAGGCTGCACAATTTAAGTTTCCACCTGTAGTGTATGAGGGCTCCGATTTCTACACGACCTTGACAACGCTTTCCAATTTCCATCTACAGGGTGTCCCAAAAGTCCCCATACATAAGGGATATGGGAAGTTGTAGCTAAATGTACCCTTACAAAATATTCACTAGTTTTTTCTTTATGGAGACACCCTGTATTATGTGTATAGCTTTTAAGCACTGATGTCTATGGGTGACTTTAGTTTCCTCTACTGTTGGATTTAAGATATTTATAACGGATCGAGTAGCTTAACCCCAACTGCATCTGAGGACAGTCGGTCTCTCGCCAGTAGTGTAAGCTTCCCCGCGGGTGGTGAGCCTTCAGGCACAGCCCTCTTAAGGATGTTAAGCTCCGTACCGCGCTCTGGGCCAGGGCGTAGCTCGGATTTTCCTCTCGGAGCCGACCTTTGAGGCGGGTGCCTGGGAAACGTGAATCCCCGAGGGCCGCGGCGCCGGAAACCCCTCCCCCCGGCCCTCCCGGGCGTCGCCCTACGTGCTGCGCGACCTCGGCCTGACGCAGGCGTGCCTTTGTCGCCCTCTGTGCGGGCGCCCATTGGCCCAGCTGTGGCTCGTCCCTCCCTCTGGAAGTGCGGACGTTGTCATTTGTGCTTCGCGGTCGCGGGTGAGCGGGGCTGGGGTGGGCCCGGGCTGGGGGCCGGGAGTGGGCTCTGGCCTCGGCGCTCCCGCGGCGCTTTGTAGCTGCTCGGCAGGCTCCAGGCCGGCGCGCGGTTGTCCGCTCTGCCCTGCTTGGCGCGTCGCGGCCGCCTGCACTCTCCGGGGACGCCCGGCTCGGCTCTCACGGTACACCCCGCTCCCAAACGCGTGCCTCCACCGGCCTCCCTCGCCCTTTCCCGGACTCCGTCCTTCGTCCACCTGCCCTCGGCACCTCCGCTCCGCCGCTCCTTTATGTCCGTTTGTTCTTTTCCTTGGCCTCGTATTGTCGGTTTCACTCCCTTTTGTGATCCTCACCTTGGGACCTTATCTACGTTGTCTTGGCCTCAATCTGTCCCCGCTCCCTGTGTCTCCACTGACATGATCGGCTGAACTGGGTTACCTAGAGAGGCGGCCCTCCTACTTACCTGCCCTGTCTCGGATAGAGCCTCTAGCGTGTTCCTCATTCCATTGTCTTGGACTGAATCGAGTGAAAGAAGATTCCTCGGCAACAATTTTTATCCATTTTCCTCGATTTGTTGGCTTGGAGAAGGTAACTAAAGTAATGAATCTCTCCTAGCCACCTTCTAGACTTTTCTAACACAATTTCTACGTATATGAAGTAAAATATCTTATCAAAAAGTCAGGATTAAGCGATAAAATACAAGTCGCTTCATTCTGAAGAGAGCTAAAAAGCTTTATAGCAGCCATAATTGTGGCATAAGTAATTAGTATTTGTTCTTGAGAGTTTTATTTACAACATAATTTCTATGAACTTATTGAAAATACAACGATTATCTTTATGATGGAGAGATTGCCAGTCACCAACTTAACCTAGTACTGGTTAGTATTGCCCAGTTGTTTTGAAGGTGTTTAGTTGGTTTTGAAGAGGAAAAGTCTACAGCATTGAGCTAGAAAACGAACTGGGAATAATGGTCTTAGCCAACTGTAGTTACTTAGTTACCTATGAGTGAACTTTGAACAGGTCACAACTTTTGCATTTTTCCCCCTATGTAATATTTATATAGGACTTAATATATGTAGACACTGTACACTACATCCTAATGAGATAGATACTATTATTGTCTTCATTTTACACATGAGGAAATTAAGGTACAGTCTGATTAAATACCTTTCCCAAAAACACCATTAAGAAAGTGTGAAAGCAAGTCTCAAATCCAGGTAACTGGTAGCTCCCAGTCAAACTCAGCTTAACTGCTGTGAGGGTGCAGGACCTACACCTGATCACCTCTGAACTCTCTTCAGATCAGATTCTAAACATCTATAGCCAAAAATAATGATAACTCGAAAAATACTGAAAACAACTCACTGCTTGTTTGGCTTATTTTAATCAGAGAATATGTTCTTTAACATTTTGGGACCAATTATTTCAGTGAATTCTTAAATTGTTATTGTAATTTAACCAGGGGTTGTTTCAGAGTCCAATTATGAATTATTTGCAAAATAGCTGGCTTGATGTAAATTTACATTTTTATTGTTTATAGTTCTTGTTTGTAATTCATTTCAAAGCCACATTCAGATTGAGTTCACTAGTATTGTGAATTATGTAAAAATTGCCTTAGTGTAGTAATGGTGCTGACTCATTTGCCAACAAATACTACTTAATTTACAATATTTTAAAAATAAGAAATTTTAACATCCTGGATTATGCCTTATGTATGCACTGTTCTATAGTTTCTTTTTAAGGCCTTCCATCCTACTTTTTAAGAGATTAAAACTTCTTTTAAATTTAAAAGGCCTTTGGCATAATAATATATTATGGAACTAGTATTGGTTCTTTTTCAAGAAATTGCTGATTTTTGAGAAATTCCAATATAATTTCTAATCATCAAAGAAATTAGAGGCATTAATTTTTTGAAATGGATGATTTACTTATATGATAATGTTAGATAAAATTTTTATTACTCGGCACACCTTTAATTATGCCCTTAAAAATAAAAGCAAAGTATAGCAAAGGACAGTTGTTGCCTGGGAAACATCAGCTGGGTCAGCTGATTTGCAGCCTAGAGGCCTTCCAAAGTAATATATTGGTAAGTTTCATATTTTGGATTTGCCTTCAGCGTTGTAGGTTTGGCTAATTGATATTGTCAGTCCCTGAAGATTGGGACTTGGGAGTTAACTTACACTAAGTCTGCTCCACACTTTAAATGGAGTATAAGTCGTAATATTAAGTTTAAAGTTTTTGTACCTCCATTTTTTAAATCTGTAAATGGAGATAGCCAAAGGCACCCAGCCTCACTGGTTGTTTTGAGAATTAAATGAATTGATAAGTGTAAACTGCCTAGCACCTACCAAGTGTTGGTGTCTTTCTAGTATCATCACATTTATTTATAATTAGGGAGCAGTGATTGAAAGGTTTGGAAGCAGGCATTTTTCCTTCACTGTAAAAATTAGTCCTTTTAGATATCTTAATCTAGGTAAATTCATTACTCTGTGATGAACTAATTTTTTTCTTTAACAGTTTAGGAGCTCAAGCCTGGGACAATGGTGTGCATTCCTTGTATTGTCATTCCAATTCTGCTCTGGGTCTACAAAAAATTCCTGGAGCCGTACATATACCCTCTGATTTCCCCTTTTGTTAGTCGTATATGGCCTGGCAAAGCTGTACAAGAATCCAGTGATAAAAATAAAGGCAAAGTAGACTGTAAGGTAAGAACATTCAAATACCTTGAATAAGCGTGGAGCAATGGGTAGTTCTTGGGTAAAACACTTGGATTTTGAAAAGGCAAGTTTTTGAAACAAGAAGCTTCAGTAATTTGTCTCAATCTAAGTAATTAACATTTGGCTTAAACTATGGTTTTAAACTAGGCCTGTGATTAATATATTAGTTCCCCACCTTACACCAAGATATGATAACCAGTATTTTCTGGCTGGTAAGCATAATAATAGGTAGTTAATGGATGAGAGAGATGGTACACATATAAGCCAGTTTAACTGATTAATAACTTTGTTAAGAGATTTAATTGGAAGGATCACAGAATTTTTTTAAAATAAAATTATTTTTTTAAATGGATATTTACACAACTCTGTAGATATTGGTGCTTGTTAGATTCAACTTTGCACTCATTTAGCAATCCTGAACATTTCTGGAAGCAAAGTTTTTTCACTCTGGTTTGTTGTCTATTTGTAAAGAGTATGTCTCTTATAATGAGTCTTTTTGTTGTAATAATTCCTAAAATGCTTTTTTCATTTTAGGGTGGAGACATAAATGGAGTACCAACAAGAGGACCAACAGAAATCTCTGATAAAAAGAAAGACTAAAGCAATTTTCCCAAAGAATCTTGTTTTAAAAATGGACCTGAAAATATGAAGCACCTTCTTTGTAATTGTCTCTGACCTTTTCACTGAGACCAGAATTCGGGATAGTTAGGTTAGATATTTACCTGATACTAATCAGGAAATATATGGTATCTGTATTTAAAATGTAGTTAGTTATATTTAATGATCTCATTCCTGAGTTCCTTTTTCACTAATGTAGCTTTCATTATTGCCGTTTTAACAATATGAATAAATAGAAGGTTTGTGCTAGTAGACACTCAGTTACTAAATCAGTACTCAAAAACCTTTGGTCTTTCATTCACATGCATTGGGCTGCTGTTACTCTCATTTCTTGGGCTCCTCAAATTTGAGTGGATCACAGTTTTACTTTGAAACGGTTAAGTGAGACTGTGCCATGAAATGAAGAGTAGAGTTGTTGGGCAATGATGATGATGATGATGTAAAAAAAAGATCCACTTATTATCTAACACAGTGGAGCAGTTTGTCCGTGAAAGTAGTAATTACTATTTATTGCTCTGAGAAGATAGAAAAGACAAGAAAACGGGAAACCTCTTTTACATAAATATCTAATGTATATTATAAAATTCTAATCCTTGTTGCATTCCTTCTATTCCTACAGATGTATTAAACATACGGTTTAACTTGTGGTTCTTTTTTTTTTTTTAAGTCTATTTAAATATTTTAAAGGGAAATTTTTTTACCATATCAGAAAGCAGAATTTTAATATTTTGATAGTATGTGGATAGTGATGGGACAAAAGTTACCTCCAAAATTTAGATAGTACACAGTTTAGTGGTTTTCAGCAATAGTGACTTGACTGGGTAGTTTGCTGGTCTGGGCTCGCTCATAATGGCTGGGGGCCTGGGTCTCCATGTGGCCTTTCCTCTTGGGCTTCTTTACTTCAGTGTAGGGATCTCTAAATATTCAAAGATGATGAGATGTATCTTTATATCATATTTATTTCTTTAAGTCAGGGAGAGATTAGAAGAGACACTTGCTATTAGGTCCCCAGTGAAGTCCTGGGTCCTAACTGAGACTCTGTTAAGCCCTGTTTCTGGTCAAGTCATTGATCCATTCTGGACTTTATTTGATGTTAATCAGTAGGTCCCAACTTCTATGCTCCAACCCACCTGAGGAATAAGATAAATTCAGCTGTGCACGGTGGCTCATGCCTATAATCTAAGTACTTTGGAAGCTGAGGTGAGAGGGTTGCTTGAGGCCATGAGTTCAAGACCAGCCTGGGCAACATGTCTACACACACACACAAAATTTTTTTTTTGAGACAGACTCTGGCTCTGTTGCCTGGGCTAGAGTGCCATGGTGTCAGCCTAGCTCACAGCAACCTCAAACTCCTGGGCTCAAGCAATCCTCCTGCCTCAGCCTCCCGAGTAGCTGGGACTACAGGCATGCGCCACCATACCCGGCTGATTTTTTCTATATATATTTTTAGTTGTCCAGCTAATTTCTTTCTATTTTTAATAGAGATGAGGTCTTGGTCTTACTCAGGCTGGTCTCGAACTCCTGACCTTAAGTGATCCTCCCGCCCTGGCCTCCCAGAGTGCTAGGATTACAGGGGTGAGCCACCACGCCCCGGACAACACAAAATTTTTAAAAGATAAATTCCCAACTAAATCCAATTAATGTGTTCGTTTTTTTAAGGTATAAAAGCTACATTATAAAGACAGCAGATGTTCATAGTAAAACAATGTAAGAGTGTATTAAAAGTTGTTCTTTCTCTGATTCCCTTATTCTGTCTTCACAGATATAACCACATGGTTTCTTGTGTACCTTCTAGCAACTGACTTTCTTTTTTATTTTACTGCCCCCAACCACCCAACTAGTAACTTTCTTAAAACTAATTTGTCTTTATTAAACATACATATCATTTTTAATTTTATTTTTTTGAGACAGGATCTTACTCTGTCACTTAGACTGGAGTGCAGTAGCATGATCATAGCTCACTACAGCCTCAAACTCTTGGGCTCAAGGCATCCTCCCACCTCAGCCTGATGAATGCTAGGACTACAGGTGCATGCCACCACACCCAACTAACTACTTTTTGTAGAGATGGGGTCTTGTTATGTTGCCTAGGCTGGTCTCAAATTCCTGGCCTCAAGTGACCCTCCAGCTTCAGCCTCTGATGGTGCTAGGATTATAGGCATGAGCATCTACACCCAGTCTTTCATTTTTAAAACTCAAACAGGCGGGGCGCAGTGGCTCACACCTGTAAGCACTCTGGGAGCCCAAGGCGGGAGGATCGCTCAAGGTCAGGTGTTCGAAACCAGCCTGAGCAAGAGTGAGACCCCCGTCTCTACTAAAAAAAATATAAATTAATTGGCCAACTAAAAATATCTAGAAAAAATTAGCCAGGCATGGTTGCGCATGCCTGTAGTCCCAGCTACTTGGGAGGCTGGGGCAGGAGGATTGCTTAAGCCCAGGAGTTTGAGATTGCTGTGAGCTAGGCTAACACCAGGGCACTCACTCTAGCCCAGGCAACAAAGTGAGACTCTGTCTCAAAAAAAACAAACTCAATGTTGCAAGGTTTATAATGTCCTTGCTCCCTTAGTTCCCAAGGGCTTTATCTATTAAGCTATTGCTTTTGGTATTTATCTCTAAATGTTATTTATTTAATGGATTTGTTTCTAAATAGTACACATATATGGCGATTTTTTTAGCTATCAACTTTAGACATTATTGACTTCCCGTCATGGTTGAGATAAAGCTGTCTTACACTCCCACACATTCTCTAATATGCTTTTGGAAATTCTGCTTGTCGTTAGTGTTTATAGCATTATTAGTTTGCCAGGTGCCTTCCATTGGCCCATCCAAATCTCCGCTCCTTTCATTTTGCTTTTCTGCCAAGGCTTCCCAGGCTCTGGGTTCTGCTGAGTTTGACCAGCAGGAGATGGAGAATGAGGGCAGGGTGTTTTTTTATTCCCTTGGCCCCCTTCCTGCGGGGTGTCTTCAGGCCAACTGTGCTTCAGGCAGAAGTCACTATGCCTCAAGACAGCCAACTCCATGTCACTCCTTTCAGTTGCCCCTAACCCCTCCTCCTCACCCTTTTGGGCCTGGGGGTGGTATTATTTCTGTTACTGCTGGCACCAGGTTACTGCTTTCTGTCAGTGCCATCTGCTTGCTGCCACCCTGACTGATAGAATGAGAGCATGTCATACTGCTCCCTGCAGATCATAAGAGTGTGCTGGGATTGCATTTCCCTTCGCATACAAATGGTGTTTCCTAGAGTCACTAATTACCTTTTTCTCCCTAGGCACTTCTCTTGCCTCTGGAATTTGCTGGCCACCTTCCTGTGTTGGGGCTCTTGTTTCCTAGATCCCACAGCTTCCTCTTTCTTGGTTTATTCCCATTTTTTTTCTGTAGCCCACCAGTTTCAAATTCAATACATGAAAAATATCTTATTTTTATGAAAAATTTATTTTGTCCATTTTTTAATTTTAATGGCTAGCTCTTGAAAGCTTTTATCAGCTCCCCACTGGCAGGGTAGCCGCTGTTCTAGACCACACAAGTATTCCTTTGCCCCAAAATACTGATAGCAGTCAATCTATAGTTCAGGGCTTCCTTTCTAGTAAGTGCTACCATTTGTTAAACACATTGTGCCTGGCACTGTGCTGGTACATGAACATATCTGATCTTTATAAGACTGAGATACAGTTAAGAAAATGGGATCGTAGAATTTAGGTATGTTAAGTGGGAATCTAGGATTTCACGGTCATAATCCTAATTTGCTTTGTCTAAGGAACTACTAATGCCTTAATTGTTAGGAATACCTTACTGGGAATAATCAGGCGGAAATGGAGAGGGGGAGTTTGGATTAATCAGTATTTATGAACTTATTTTAAAGTTTTTATTTTGTTGAACTTGCAGCATGACTTTTTAATTTTAGGTTTATTTTTTTCTTTTAAAAATAAAATTTCTTCCTTCTTTTACTTTCTTCTTTGACCTTTTTTTGGAGATATAATTTACCTAGTTTTTAATAACTTATTTTTGCCTAGTTAATTTTAACCGCACTTTGTGTTTCTTCTGGTGAGTCAGGCTCATTTTCTCAGGTAATTGTTCACGGCTCCCCGAAAGGCTCTTGGGCTTTGTCACATTTTCATCACTGAACTGTCTTCCTAGATAATACAGGTGAGTCAGCACTTCCTCAAAATGCCCATCACTGGCATGCTGAGCTATTAGGCAGACTGGTGGGACTGAAAAGAACTTTTAACGTTGAATGCTGTAAGACTAAGTATTCTGGGTTCACTGTCAAGCAAAAAGGAAGCAGAGGGAAGATGCCTCATGGTTTCCTCCCCGGGGAGCTACTGGCTTTTTCCATCCTCAAAGCTATATTTATTGACATGGCAACAGCTCCTTAACAAAGAAGCAAAGACTATGGCTGCTAAGGTTTGAATGTCCCCTCAAAACTCATGTTGAAACTTAGTCCCCAATGCGGCAGTATTGAGAGGTGGAGCCTTTAAGAGGCGACTGGGTCATGAGGGCTCTGCCTTCATAAAAGGATTAATGGGTTATCTTGAGAGTGGAGTGGTGGCTTTATAAGAGGAAGAGAGACCTGAGTTGGCACACTCAGCCCCCTCACCATGTGATGGCCACCTTGGGACTCTGCAGAGGTTCTCACCAGATGCAGTTAGTCCCCCAACCTTGGACTTCTCAGCCTCCATAACTGTAAGAAATAAATTTGCTTTCTTGTAAATTATCCAATTTGAGGTATTCAGTTATAACAACAGAAAATAGACTAAGAACAATAGGCAAATTTGTTCTTAAGAAATGACAGCATGGAAGGTTTTAGGAACAAGAATGGAAGGCATTTGGGCAGGAATCGGATAAGAGTAAGTTTCAATTGAAGGTGTAAAGAAATTTCAGATTTTCCAAGTGAAGGGACAGGTTGAAACTGAGCAGGTAAGACCAATATGTGTGGGTGTGGTGGCATGCATAAATTGTCCCAGGTACTAGGAAGACTGAGGATTGAGGCCAGGAGTTTGCAGCTGCAGTGAGCTGACTGCCAGGCATGGTGGCGCATGCCTGTAGTCCCAGCTCCTCGGGAGGCTGAGTCAGGATTGCTTGAGCCCAGGAGTTTGAGGTTGCTGTGAGCTACGCTGACGCTGTGGCACTCACTGTAGCTCGTGCAACAGAGTGAGACTCTGTCTCAAAAAAAAAAAAAGAAATGCTACATTCCTTTGAATCTTCATGCTACATTCCATTGAAATCTTCTTTCAATAATTCACATTCCTGATTCTGTTCTTCATAAAATTTAAATATTTTTTTTTTTTTGAGACAGAGTCTCACTTTGTTGCCCAGGCTAGAGTGAGTGCCGTGGCGTCAGCCTAGCTCACAGCAACCTCAAACTCCTGGGCTTAAGCAATCCTACTGCCTCAGCCTCCTGAGTAGGTGGGACTACAGGCATGTGCCACCATGCCCGGCTAATTTTTTCTATATATATTAGCTGGCCAATTAATTTCTTTCTATTTATAGTAGAGACGGGGTCTTGCTCTTGCTCAGGCTGGTTTCAAACTCCTGACCTCAAGCGATCCGCCCACCTCGGCTTCCCAGAGTGCTAGGATTATAGGTGTGAGCCACTGCGCACGGCCTGTTCTTGAAGAGAGAAAATTTTGGCTAATACCTGTCCCTGCCATCACCAAAGCACTTTAGAATGATTTGGCAAATCCACAATGAATATTTCATAGTTCAACTTTAGCTTTAGCACAGAGATTTTGCTGATGCAAGATACAATGAAAAGAAATGAGAGCAACTGGATCTGTTAGTAATTTTTTTAAATCTCTGCAATAAACCCTTCATGCTTTCCTGACATGGAAGGTGTACCATCTGTACATACAATCACTAAATTTACCAAATTCGGTCCAACTTCACGACATTTATCTTGAAAGTTGAAAAAGATATCTAATCCTTGTGTTCTGTTCACAAGAATTCCCAAAGTGAGTAACTCTTTGTAGCAAAGAAAATCTTCTGTTATGACCTGAATGAAGTATAAAACCTGCACCAGGTCAGTAGTACCAGTTTATTCATCCAAAGTGATTGAATAAGATGTATTTTCCTTCTGAAGTATTGCTGCCAATCAGTTATGGTTCTCCTTGAAAGAGGCAGTTGTTTGTATTTTGAAACATTATTGGGTTCTAAGCATCCTACAACACTGACACTGCATCACTCAATGGCTTCCTTCTTTTCCCAAGTATAGAGCTACTTTATAAATTGCTTCAGTGGCATTATTTCCAGGTCTTGAAAGAATTGTCTTTGCTTTTGCTTTTCATCTTTTAATTTCTGTAATAAAACCTTTCATTCCTCTCCCTCTAATTTAAAATATTTGTAATCCTTATGAGTGTTATAATCCTGATGAGCATCGAATGTCTTTAATGTTGATATTGCAGTATCACAAACCAAGCAAATCATCTTATCTTTAGTAGAAAAAAGATAATATAAAAGTCTGTTTTCTTCCTTTAGCATTCTCTTGCTCTTGTTTGACATGATGGGCTGTTAAGAAGTAGAATTTACAAAATACTGTCAAGCTGTGAAACTAGTCACAAATTCCACTTCAAACAGAAACACAGAACACCATTGTCAGAAGCTGACAACAGACTGGTGTACTTGACCCCCATAAACTCTTGCCAACCAGCCTCGTGCAGTAGTGGTGCCACTCAGGTGGGGCAGTTAGAACTCTATCATAAGCATAGCAGCCATCAATTTAGTCCTTATGGCTTACTGATATTCTAATCACATTACACAGGGGTCCTGTTCCTCACTTGGTAATTCAGCAGAAGTTTCATACTTCTTCAGTGTATTGTCTTTCTACTGATGCATAGCAAATTACCACAAATTTAGGGGCTTGAAACAACACAAATTTATTATCTCATAGTTTTCGTGGGTCAGATGTCCTGGTGTGGTATAGTTTTGGATTCTCTGCTCAGAGTTTCACCAGGCTGAAGTCAGGATGCTGGCTAGGTCTGTGGCTCTCATCTGGGCTTAGGGTCCTCTCCCAAGCTCACTGGATGTCAGCAGAATTAATTTCCTTGTGGTTGCAGGACAGCAGTCCCTGCTTTCTTTCTGGTCAGCAAGGACTCCAAGTTCCTTGGCACGTGGCCACCATAGTCAGATGCCAACATCAATGTTCACTTTCTTCCAGCCCATCCAGAGTATGCCTCTCTGCCTTCTCATCTTCTAATCTCCTGGGACCAACTAGAAAATTCTCTGCCTGTAAAGGGCTTGTGTGATTACATCAGGCCTGTCCAGATTATCTCCCAATTTTAAGGTCAACTAATTTGGGACTTTAATTGTACAGTATCTGCAAAATCCCTTCATGGCACCACTTCAGTTAGTGTTTGATTGGGAGAAGGTGTGTGTATACCAGAGGCCGGGAATCTAGAGGCCTGTTGTGAAACCTGCCTACTACGCTTGGCCCCTTTCCTTACTATTGATTTTCGTCCTTCAGTTACTTGGGAACCAACTGAGGATCTGAATCCTATGGTCCCTGTCTATCAATGGCCCCAGACTTCACTGATTTTAAACTCTGGAGAATTTATAATAGTGAAATTTAAGGAGACACTCAGCATAGTCTTTTCTGACCCCACGTTGGATGGCTAGAAATCATTTCAGATGGAGGGGCTATGAGGAAGACAGTTAAAGAAGGAGTGTATTTCACAGAAGAGGAAAGAGGTCAGCCCCATAAATACAAAAACACAGGTTTCATCAGGAAAATGCAAATTAGAACCATGATGAGAAACAACCAGAATGGTTAAAATGAAAGATCGAATGTGGTGAGGATTAAGAGTAAAGGAGGCTCCCACATATTGCTAGTGGCGTTGCAAACTGGCACAACTGCTTTGTCGGCACTATCTGGTAACGTTGAACATGCACATACACTATGACTCAGCCATTCCATTCCTAGAGTCTAGATCCCAGAGGAAACAGTGTACTTGTATACCAATTATTCTTGGAATAATTGTTTATATAGTAGCACAAACAAACCCTCACAAAAAGTCCATCTAGAATAGGAAGGATAAATAAATTGGTGTAATAAAACTGTTACAATGCTTTAAATGGGTTTCAAAAAGTTCCATTGTGTAAACTGTAGAATCATATCATTTTGGGTTAATTAAATGATAGGGGAAAACTTGTTTGGCTCACTTTACCCAGGGATCCAAGAGCCAATCACCATTCACTTTATGTCCAAATACACAAAATATGCACATACTGGAATAGTAGGCAGCAATGAAAAATGAATGTACTCAAAACTAATCTATATTGCTTGAGGTATGAATATTGGTTACTTCTCAGGGATATTAATTGGAAAGGAGAGCAAATGACTTTTCTAGGAAATCTTTTTTTGTTTTGAGACAGAGTCTTGCTCTGTTGCCCTAGCTAGAGTACAATGGCATCCTAACAGCTCACTGCAACCTCAAACTCCTGGGCTCAAGCGATCCTCCTGCCTCAGCCTCCCAAGTAGCTGGGACTACAGGCATGCACCACAATGCCTGGCTAATTTCTCTATTTTTTGTAGACATGGTAGTCTCACTCTTGCTCAGGCTGGTCTGGAATTCCTGAGCTCAAGCAATCCACCTGCCTCAATCAATCCAAAGTGCTAAGATTACAGGTGTGAGCCACCACGCCCAGCCTTTAACTGGGTTTTATTTGCAATTCTAGAATTGGGCTGAGCATTGGCTTAATAGAAAAGGGCTAAGAAAAGCAGAGACAGAAAAAAAAGGAGATTGATTGTTTCAAAGTTCTTTTCTTTTTTTTCTCACCCCTTTTTTTTCACCCTCAAGTTACTTTCTTTGTAAAGGTTAAAGCAGAAGGGACTTCCTATACAGGTTAAAATTGGCTTTTGGGGAATTTGGCTATCATCTGTCACTCCTGATTTCTCAGAAAGTCACATACACAGCTTAGTTTCAGCTTGGTGACACAGAACTTCAGTATCAGGGACTCCAGTTGGGTTTGGTCTGTTGGTTCTAGTGCAGGAGCTCAGTCTAAACCAATGAGCACTGTAAATTTTATTTAACACAGCTTATTTGGAAATAGGGTCATTGCAGATAGAATTAGGTTAAAATTAGGTCACTAGCATGGGCCCTAATCTAACATAACTGGTGTCCTTATAAAAAGGGAAAATTTGGACACAGAGACACACACAGGGAGAAGGCCACGTGAAGATGAAGGCAGAGTTTGGGGTGATCTTTCCGCAAGCCAAGGAACACCGGAGATCGCTAGCATGGAACGGACTCTCCCTCACAGCCTCAGAAGGCACCAGTCTTGCCGATGCCTTGATTTCAGACCTCTGGCCTCCATGCCTAGGAGACAATAGATGTCTGTCGTTTCAGTCACCCAGGCTGTGGTACTTTGGTATGGCACCCGAGCAAACCAGTATACCCAGGCATTACAGTCTGATTTAGTTGGGAAGGCAAGCTAACTCCAAGGAAGCCCAGTGTGAGTCCTCAGAGATTGGTGGTGTTGGCAAAAAGAGCATTTTCCAGTGAGTAAAGAGCGTGGGCTCCACAGCCGGACTGCCCGGGTGCAAATCACGACTTGGCAGCTTCGTGACGTTGGGAAGTGTATTTAACTTCTTGGGGCTGTAAAATGGGGAACAATAAATACGTACCTTGTCTTCGTCCTTTGGGGCTGCTGTAATGAAATACCACAGGCTGGGTAATTTATAAAGAACATAAATTTATTTCTCACAGTTATGGAGGCTGGGAAGTCCAGGATCGAGGCACCAGCAGACCTGGTGTCTGGCGAGAGCCTTCTTGCTGTGTCCTCACATGGCAGAAGGGCAAAAGGACCTACTTGGTTCTCTCAAAGTTCCCTTAAGCCCTTTTATTTATTTATTTATTTATTTATTTATTTATTTCTTGTGTCATAGATGGCAACCTCAAGCCCTTTTAAAAGGGTCGTAATCCCACTTATGAGAGAGGAGCCATTATGACTCAATCACCTCCCCAAAGACCCCATCTCTTAATACCATCACCCTGGGAGTTAAGTTCCAACATATGAATTTGGAGGGACGCATATGGTCGAACAATAGCATAACTGTTCTGAAGGGTACTAATGGCTATTAAGTGAGTTAATATATCTAGAACTTTTAGAACAGGGCCTGCTGTGGGTAAGTGTTCATACATCATTAATGTTTATTAGTTTGTGACTCTTCCTAATTTGTCCCTGGCAGAAAGGAGGCAGTGACAACTGCACTGTGCCCCCCTGTGGTGGATAGCTCCTCTCACCCCAGTGCAGGCTCAGGCTCAGGGAAAGGCAGGATGAAAGGGGGCTTTGCAGAGTGCAGCTGGGCTCTCCTGGGTGGGGAGGGGGATTACAGAACTAACGGGTGCCAGGAACAGTGCTACATGCTGGAAAGTCGGTGCCACTGCCCGCCCTTTTAAAAAAGTGAAAAATAGGCCGGGTGCTTTGGCTCACGCCTGTAATCCTAGCACTCTGGGAGGCCGAGGTGGGAGGATCGCTCAAGGTCAGGAGTTCGAGACCAGCCTGAGCAAGAGCAAGACCCCGTCTCTACTAAAAAAATAGAAATGAGTTGGACAACTAAAAAAAAAATATATATATATATATATACACACATATATATATAAAAATAAATAAAATTAGACGGGCATGGTGGCACAGGCCTGTAGTCCCAGCTACTCGAGAGGCTGAGGCAGGAGGATCACTTGAGCCCAGGAGTTTGAAGTTGCAGTGAGCTAGGCTGACGCCATAGCACTCTTGCCCAGGCAACAGAGTGAGACTCTATCTTAAAAATAAATAAATAAAATAAAATAAAAAATAAAAAAAGAACTAATTATGTAGCATCTCACCCTGTCAGGCAGGCAACAGCTAGCATTGCTGGAGTCACTACCTTTTGAGCACTCAAACTATCTGCAGCAATACGGGCTCTGGCTGCTAACAGCTGGCCCTGCAGGGAACTCATTACCACAGCAGTGAGGCCTCAGGGGATGTTAGTTCTGGGGCCTACTCAGTCATTTGCACAACTTACTGGCTGTGTGTCCTTGTCCAAATCCTCTCATGTCTCTACTCCTCAGTTCCTCCTCTCTAAAATGAAGGGACTTGGATAATCACGAACATTCCCTACACTGTTGTAACTTTATTTGACTCCCTGTTCAGCCAGTTTCTGCTTGAACACATGTAGTGATTGTGACATCGGTTCTGTTCCAGATAGACCACTTCACTACTACTAGTAAGCTTCATTTCACTTAACCGCCTATGGTGGAGTGTTTTCCTAGTCATTAAATATTAATAACTTTCTTTTTTTTAATTTAATTTATTTTTATTTTTATTTTTTTAGTGGAGAGAGGGTTCTTGCTTTTGCTCAGGCTGGTCTTGAACTCCTGCCTCGAGCAATCTGCCTGCCTTGGCCTCTGAGCCTCCCAGAGTGCTAGGATTACTGCCGTGAGCCACAGAGCCTGGCCAAATATTAATAACTTTCTATAACAACTCTTTCTCCTAGGGTTGTTTGGAGATTTAAACAAGATAACAGTGTACAGCTCACATAAAACAACCCATAATGTGAAATGTTATTTATTGTGACTGATTGTTGTCACAAAGTTCTGGAGCTAAAATCTGCATCCAGTAACTTCAAAACTTTGGTCCTAATTTGGTTGATTGGCACCACAAAAAACCAGTGAGATGATGTCCCCTGGGAACAGTCACGTTTATCACAAGTCTGCCCTTAATCTTGTTGCTCATTCTTGGTTCCCTCAGCCTTCCTCGTGGGACATGATTTCCAGACCTCTCACCATCCTCACTGCCCTTCCCAGGACAGGTCCTGGTTGATCTACACCCCTCCTGGGAGGAGTGAGTGCCTAGGAGCGGGCAACTACAATGTGTGAGCTGACTACCATCTGGATCATGCAACTGATATTGCCAAAGGCATGCTACATGCATTTTTAAATTTAATTTCTCACAGCACCTTTATAACGAGAAAACAGGCTCAGAGTGGTAGCTCTCCCCAAATTATTCAGCTCACGAATTCTAGAACCAGAATTCAGCCCCAGGTCTGCCTGACTCCAAAGTCCACTCTTCTTTCCCTGGGGAGTGGAAATCTGAGCGCTGTTCTTGGAACAGGCTCCAGACAATAATCTGGGGACAGTCTCGGTGCTGCTTGTGGAGTGTCCTTCTGTTAGGTATAGGGCTTTTCTGGCCCGTCAGCTTCTAAAAAGAGTCAGATCCTCTCCAGCTCTATAGACACTTGCAACACAGAAAAGCTGCACTCCAGACTTTGCAAACCAGCCTAGGAAATTTTGAAGGACATGTTGTCTAACTGTTTGGCTCCATTTTACTCCCTGCCTGTCTTTTCCTCCCGTTTTTAATGTTCCAATTTTGTGTATTTCGTGTTTATTTATTTGCAAGTTTTCTTAAGTGCTTTTAGGAAGAAAGGTATAAACAAACTAACAAATGAATAAATAGTTCCTGCTTTTTCCCTTTCACTACATCCGAACTGACTTTCCAGAATACAAGCAAACTCTTTTAGCTGCCTGCCCTACTTACTGAGTTCACAGTCATCTTAATACCTCCTAGGATCTTTTCAGTTTGAACCACACCCTATCTGCTGTGTGGGTTTTTTTTTTTTTTAAAGTTTGGAGTCTGAAGCATTTAACATTTTTAAATTGTACTTATGTTTTGAATAGATGCTATGTTCACTAGGTACAAAATTTGCAAGGCACAAGAGTGCACACAAAAATTTCTCCTTCCTACGCTGGTTTCCAGGCACCCTGTTACCGTCCTAGGAGGAAATCAAGGTCACCAGTTTCTTCTTTATCTTCCAGAGATATTCTCTTCGTGCACAAGCAAATACATGCACATGTATGTATCTTATGTTCTCTTTTTTAGAGAAATATGCACTGTTTGGTTTTCCTTTTTCAATAAAATATGTATCTTAAAAACACTTACAGTCATACATTGGAGATATTGCAAGTTCAGTTTCAGACCACGGCTGCAATAAAGTGAATAGCATAATAAAACAAGTCACATGAATTTTTAGGTTTCCCAATACATATAAAAGTTATGTTTTATATTATACTATAGTCTATTAAGTATGAAATAGCATTATGTCTAAAAAAATAATGTACATACCTTAATTTAAAAATACTTGCTAAAAAATGTTAACGATCATCTGAGCCTTCAGTAAATTGTCATCTTTTTGCTGGTGGAGGCTTTCGCCTTGATGTTGATGGCTGCTGACTGATCAGGGTGGTGACTGCTAACGGCTGGGATGCTGTGGCAATTTCTTAAAATAAGATAACAATGAAGTTTGCTGCATAGATTGACACTTCCTGTCATGAGAGATTTCTCTATAGCATGAGATGCTATTTGATAGCATTTTATCCAAAGCAGAATTTCTTTCAAAATCGCAATCTTGGCTGGGCACGGTGGCTCAGGCCTGTAATCCTAGCACTCTGGGAGTCCGAGGCAGGCGGATTGCTCAAGGTCAGGAGTTCAAAACCAGCCTGAGCAAGAGCGAGACCCCATCTCTACTATAAATAAGAAAGAAATTAATTGGCCAACTAATATATATAGACAAAATTAGCCGGGCATGGTGGCGCATGCCTGTAGTCCCAGCTACTCGGGAGGCTGAAGCAGTAGGATTGCTTGAGCCCAGGAGTTTGAGGTTGCTGTGAGCTAGGCTGACGTCATGGCACTCACATTAGCCTGGGCAACAAAGCGAGACTCTGTCTCAAAAAACAAAAACAAAAACAAAACAAAATTTCAATCTTTCAAACTCTGCTGCTCCTTTATCAGCCCCATTTATATAATATTCTAAATCCTTTGCTGTCATTTCAACAATGTTCATAGCATTTTCACAGGAGTAGATTCCGTCTGAAGAAACTACTTTCTTTGCTCATTCTTAAGCAGCAACTCCTCATCTGTTCAAGTTTTATCGCAAGATTGCAGCAATTCAGTCACATCTTCAGGCTCCATTTCTGTTATCTTTTTATTTTTCAAACACAAGAGTTTCAGGAAAACTCAGGCTCCATTTCTAATTATAATTCTCTTGGTATTTCTACCACATCTGCAGTTAGTTCCCTCACTGAAGTCCTGAACCCCTCCAAATCATCCATGAGGGTTGCAATCAAATTTTTCCAAATCCCTGTTAATGTTGATTTTTTAAATTTAATTTTCTTTTTTTTTCTTTCTTTTGCTTTCCAAGGTAACATTTCCTATGCGAATGTTGATTTATTAACTTAATTTTTTTTTTTTAGAAATGAGATGGGGTCGTGCTACATTGCCCAGGCTGGTCTTGAACTCCTGGCCTTAAGCAATCCTCCTGCCTCAAGCTTCTGAGTTCGGATTATAGGCATGAGCCACCATGCTCAGCCTAATGTTGATATTTTGACCTCTTCCCATGAATCACTAATGTTCTTAACAGCATCTAGAATGGTGAACCTTTTCCAGAAGGTTTTGTATTTACTTTGCCTTGATCCATCAGTGGAATCACTAACTATGGCAGTTATAGCCTTAAGAAATATATTTCTTAGTAGGACTAGAAAGTCAAAATTACTCTTAAATTCATGGTCTACAGAATGGATGTTGTGTTAGCATGCATGAAAACAACATTAATCTCCTTGTACATCTCCATCAGAACTCTTGGGTGACCAGATGAACCGTCAATGAGCACTAATATTTTGAAAGAAATCTTTTCTTCTGAGCAAGATGTCTAAACAGTGGGCTTAAAATATTCAGTACACCATGCTGTAAACAGATGTGTTATCATTCAGGCTTTCTTGTTCCATTTATAGAATACAGGCAGAAACATTTTATTTATTTATTTATTTTAGAGGCAGGATCTCACAATGTTGCCCAGTCTGATCTTGAACTCCTGGCTTCAAGCAATCCTTCTGGCCTTAGCCTCCTGAGTGGCTGGGATTACAGGCTCAAACAACCATGGAAAATTCACATTTTATAGAAATTAAATAACATACTCTTAAAAATCCAGTAGATCAAATAAGAAATCACAAGTCATAAGGACTTGTGATATAAGGACACTAGTCATATTGGATTGGGGGCTACCCAAGTGACCTTATTTTAACTTGGTAACCTCTGTAGAGACCCTATCTCCAAATAAGGTCACATTCTGAGATACTAGGGGTTAGGTCTTCATTCAACAGATAAACTTTTTTTTGTGGGGGACATAATTTAACCCATAAATCCTAATGAAAGGGTTGAATATTTAATTCAAAAAAATGCTTGCTAAGTGCCCACTGTGAACCTTGGGCTGTGACAATGAACCAAAGTCCCTGCCTCATGGAGCTTACGTTCCAGATAGTTACATAATGTGTCAGAAGGTGATTAAATTTCATATGGGAATATCAAGGATGCAAAAAGAATGAGAGTGCTGGAGTGGTAGAAAGGAGGAGAGGGTTGGGAGGTATTGCTATTTTACATAGGGTAAACAAGAAAAGGCTCTTTGATAATGTCACATTTGACCAGAGTCTTAGAGAAGATAAGGAAGAAAGTCTTAACAGTGGTCTAAGTGCCTTAATTATAATGTTTGTTTATTTCCTTGTCATCTCCCACCAGAATATAAGCTCCTTGAAGGCGATAAATAATTTAGTTGATCTGTAACATTCCAGTGCCTAGAGTGATGTCTGGTATTTGGCATGCAATACAATGTTAACTAAAAAAGGAAAAGAAAGGTTCAAGCAGAGGCAACAGCAGGTGTTTAAAAAGCTCTGAGCTGGGAGCATGCCTGGTGTATTCAAGCAACTGCTAGGAACCATTCCACTCCTGTCTTCTTTCCTGACAGGCCTAATTGGAATGGCTGGGATAGGAATAATCTCCTATTTTAAGGTCAGCTGATTAGCAATCTTAAGGCCATCTGCAGCCTTAATTTCCCTTTGCCATGTAACCCAAAATATTCACAGGTTCTGGGGATGAAGATGTAGGCATCTGTAGGGAGGCCCATTATCTTGCCTACCACATGGAATAATTTTAGATTTACAGAAGAAATGCAAGGTATAGAGAGTTACTGTGTATCCTTTCCCCAGCTTCCTTTAATATTAACATCTTACATATGTTAATATGTACATTTAAATATGGTACATTTGTCAAAACTAAGAAATTAGCATTGGTACAATACCCTTATCTAAACTCCAGACTTCATCTGGATTTCATCAGTTTTCCCACTATTGGCTGTTTTGGTTCCAGGATCCAATCCAGGATACCTCATTTCATTTAGAAGGATTTTATGGTTTTCTTATTGGTGTTTTTGCACTAATTAGACCCTGTAGTTGAGTTAGTAACAGTTATCATGATACTTCTGCAGGCAGTTTGAAAGTTGATGACCAAGGATAATACTTCACACATTACATGTACAGTAAAGTTACTGAAGGACTGCTACTCCAAATTATGCTTTCCTAAATTGTAAAAACCATTTCTAATTGTACCTTTGATTTATGACGTTTGCCTAGCTTCTTGGCCTACAAAGCCAGTTTTAAAGAGATGCTCATAACTGTTGCTGGGTTAATTTCGGGGAAGTAGAGTGTACACTAGGCAAAATTACAAAATGCTTTGAGTTTGGTGTTGATGCTTGATTCTCTTTTTGCTACAATTTAAAAGTGAAACTATAGGCCGCTTACGCCTGTAATCCTAACACTCTGGGAGGCCGAGTGGATATTGCGGGAGGATCACTCCAAGTCAGGAGTTCAAGACTACCCTGAGCAAGAGTGAGACCCCATCTCTACTAAAATTAGAAAGAAATTAGCTGGACAACTAAAAATATATAGAAAAAATTAGCCAGGCATGGTGGCACATGCTTGTAGTCCCAGTTACTCGGGAGGCTGAGGCAGGAGGATGGCTTGAGCCCAGGAGTTTCAGGTTGTTGTGAGCTAGGCTGATGCCACAGAACTCTAGCCTGGGCAACAGAGTGAGACTCTGTCTAAAAAAAAGTAAAATTATACATGCAGTTCAGATTCCTTGCATGAAAAGTAGAAAACACATAGGGAAAAACTAATTTTAGTCACACATGATCTCATTACCCAAAGTTGTAATATTGTTAGTATTCTTTTAGTCTTTTTTTCTCCCTGGGCACATATACATAGGTATTATAAATACAATTCATTTATGAAAATTGGGTAATATTATATATACTGTTTCCACTCAACATATCATGTTTTCCAATAAATATGCATCCATAGAATTTTTTACAATGGCTGTCAAGTACTTCCCATCTCTTTTTAGCTAGGTACCTTGCGTTTTAATGTTTTCTTGTTATAATTCTGCAAGCTTAGTGAACTTATTGGCAGTCAATGCTGGAAAAGAATAATATTGCATAGTACTTTAAAGAGTACATTAGCACATAATGGCTATATAATGGAAAGAACGATAACTGTTCTGTACGGTTATTTTGAGAAACGAACAAGATAACATTGCACAGCAAATACAAAACCTATAATGTGAATTATTAATTATTACTGCTGTAATGTCAACAATCATGTAGGGCAGACTCATCCTCATGTACATATTTCTCATGTGCATATTTTAGATAAAGACACTAGCTGGGAGAGGTAAAGTAATTTGTTTGAGGATGTCAACCTGGTAATCTTAGCTCATTTGACTTCAAATTCCATACTTTTGGCACTACACCATATTGATATTCTTTCCTGTGGGACTTGTCCTTTCTGACAATATCTCAGGCTGCTGCCTCCATCAAAAATTATTTTCCTATTTCTAAATTCTTCAGAGGCCCACAAGAAACTGCTTGACTTTGGGATGGTTGTTCAGTTGAAATAAACAGGGGTCTCGCTTAAGAGAGGTAAGCCGCCAGAACAAATGGTGCAGGGTAAGCGAGCCAGCAAGCTGGCCACGTGGCTTTGTGGCTGCCCAGGAGGCGTTAGGAGTGTGGAGGAGCCAGGGATGCCTGAGGGACTACGTTTCCCAGACGCACCCGCGCGTCGCGCACCACGTGACCGCCCGGCTGGCGCGCGCCCGGCCGTTCGCTCCCTAGCCGCGTTCACGGTTGCTTCCCTCTTCTGTCGCCGTCTCCCGGCCTCCTCACCGAAGCGGCCCGGGCTGGACCCAAGCCGGAGTCGAGCCGCAGCCGGAACCGGAGCCGGACACGCAGAGACGTGGAAACATGGAGGCCTGAGCCGGCGTGCGCCACCCCGGGCTGCGGCGGCGACCGCGGCTTCTACCGATCCCCTCTGCCACCCGCCCGTCGGTCTGTGGAGCTGGAAGCAGATCTCCCCGCCGGCTGAGACAGGTGGGCTTGTGGCGCCGCCCCCGGCAGCGTGGCCCTGTCTGGAAGCCCGGCGGGCCACCCCCGCCCCCTCTCTCCCGCCCTCTGTCAGAGCGGGTTAGGGGACACCCTCCGCTCCCAGTCAGCGCCGGGACGTGAGGGCAGCTCCGCCGGCGCGGCGGCGAAGGGCCCCTTCCCAGCGGTGGGGGCCGGGGCCAGCCCGCGGGGCTGTGCCTGAGCTGCGAGAGCGGCCCGGCAGCCCCCGCCGCGCCGAGCGCTGAGGGGGTGTGTTAATCAGGAGTGGGAGGGACCTCGGTCCAGTCTGGTGTTGGGAGTTGGGGGGTTACCGAAGGGCAAGTCGATGCTTCCGGAGATGGGGCGATGTTGGCCTGACAAATGGGCGTGTGATGGGCAGGGTGAGCAGTAGTTGTTTTTCTTTTTTACGTACACATTTTATTGATATAATTCACATACCGTAAAATTCACCCTTTTAAAAGTACAATGAAGTGGTTTTAGTATATTCACGGGGTTGCGCAGCCGTCACCACCATCTAACTTCAGAACATTTTTATCACCCCCAAAAGAAGCCCGTACCCATTTAGCAATCACGCCTCATTGCCCCCTTCTCCACCTCCTGCAACTGCCGATCTACTTTCTGTCCCATGGATGTGCCTTAGCAATTGTGTTTTAACTGAAGGATGAAAGGGTGGATGTTTGTGAACTGGGGGCAGTAGTGGGGTTTGAAGGTAGTAGGGTGATAAAGATGATTAGATCAAAGTACTGAAAAAGGGGTAGAGAAGAGGTGGATGATTGTAATAATGTTAGCAAAGGGGGTACCCAGAATAGACTGCCTAGGGGGCCAGATACAGTGAGAGCCTTCAAAGAAGAGGTGGGGTTGGAGAGAGGGGTGTGTAGAGAGGGTGCTGTGCTGAAAGATATGAACACTTGGGGAGTGGAGGTGGTGGAGAGGAGTCTAACCTTACCAGAGGAACCCAGGTGCGTGGGCTGATGAGGGTTCAAGAGAGGAACTGGAGGTAGAAGGGAAGAGGATCTATAGGATGAAATATGTGATTATGTGGGTTTCTAGAATGATTATCTTACTTTGCAGTTTTTATTTCGGATAATCCTCTCAGCAGCTCAGAGATAGACTGGGCAAGTGTGAATATTCCCATTCTGCAAATAAAGAACCAGTCTTTTAGAAGTTAGGTGACTTGCTTAAGCTCATAAAGTTAATAAATAGGGGAAAATGAATTGGGATTAAAGAATAATTGGCTGGGTGCAGTGGTTCACATCTGTATTCCTAGCACTCTGGGAGGCTGAGGTGGGAGGATTGCTTGAGCATAGTTCAAGACCAGTCTCAGTAGGAACAAGACCCTGTCTCTACTAAAAATAGAAAAATTAGCTGGGCATCGGGGCAGGAGCCTGTAGTCCTAGCAACTCGGGAGGCTGAGGCAGGAGGATCACTTGAGCCTAGAAGTTTGAGGTTGCAGTTAGCTATGATGATGCCACTGCATTCTACCCAGGGCAACTGAGCTAGGACTCTGTCTCAAAAAAAAAAAAAAAAAAAAGGAATAATTGATGAAGCTATCAGTTGCCAGTGGATTAAGTGGCAGAGAATTGAGGTGGAGCAATGTGAATAGGAAAGAGATTCAGGCCCGGTGCGGTGGCTCACGCCTGTAGTCCTACAACTCTGGAAGGCCGGGGTGGGCAGATTGTTGGAGCTCAGGAGTTCAAGCCCAGCCTGAGCAAGAGCGAGACCCCATCTCACTAAAAATAAAGAGAAATTATCTGGACAACTAAAAATGTGCAGGAAAAAAATTAGCCGGCCATGGTGGCGCATGCCTGTAGTCCTAGCTACTTGGGAGGCTCAGGCAGGAGGATTGCTTGAGCCCAGGAGTTTGAGGTTAGTGTGAGCTAGGCTGATGCCACAGGCTTGGGCAACAGAGTGAGACTCTCTCTCAAAAAAAAAAAAAGGGAAGAGATTCAGCTGATATGAAGTCTGTGTTATGACAGATAGGTCAAGGACTTTTTTCGGCCAGGCACGGTGGCTCACGCCTGTAATCCTAGCACTCTGGGAGGCCCAGGCGGTCAGATTGCTGGAGATCAGGAGTTCGAAACCAGCCTGAGCAAGAGCGAGACCCCATCTCTACTATAAATAGAAACAAATTAATTGGCCAACTAATATATATAGAAAAAATTAGCCGAGCATGGTGGCGCATGCCTGTAGTCCCAGCTACTCGGGAGGTTGAGGCAGCAGGATTGCTTGAGCCCAGGAATTTGAGGTTGCTGTGAGCTAGGCTGACGCCATGGCACTCACTCTAGCCTGGGGAACAAAGCGAGACTCTGTCTCAAAAAAAAAAAAAGGACATTTTTTGTTCTTGCACCTTTTAAATATAGAAAAGTTCAGATAGTGACATAATATACTCCCACATACACATTACCCAGCTCCAATAAATATTAGCTCATGTGAATTTAGTTTAATCTATATCCCTATCCATTCCTGTCCCCACTCCCAGTTATTTTAAAGGAAATCATAGGCATACCATTTCATCTGTAAATATTTTAGTATATATATCTGTAGAAGATTGAGTTGTTTTCTCTTTTTAATATGCCCACAATATCATTATTACACTTATAAAAAATAATAGTAAGCTCTTAATATCATCAATATTTAGAAAGACTTACTGTATTTTTATTTTTAAGTTTATTTTATTTTTTAGAGACAGGATCTCACTTTCGTGATCTGCACTTGCTCAGGCTGGAGTGTGGTGGTCTCTAACTCCTGCTTCCAGTGATCCTCCTGTCTTGGCCTCCTAAAGAGCTGAGATTACAGGTGTGAGCCACTGTGCTGGGCTCTGATTGTTCCCCTTTTTTTGGTTAATATGGATCATTCTACAAAAAGTTTGAAGAATTGTCACTTTGGCTGGCTTTTTAATGAGTAGAACTTTGTGAGGGCAGGAGAGAAATAGAAATGAAACATACAGCAACATGTACAAATAACTTTCTTATATTGCTCTAAATATTTAGGCAATTTGATTATGCTTTTCTCCTCTAGATAATTTCACACATTGTGAGAAGTTGTTTAATGTGTGTGGATTGGTTTTCTATGACTGCTGTAACAAATTACAAATTTAGTGCCTTAAAACAACACATTTATTATTTTGTAGTTCTGTAGGTTAGAAGTCTGAAATGTTTCTCACCAGGCTAAAATCAGTGTGTCAGCAAGGCTGCGTTCTTGGCCGAGGTTTCTAGGGGAGCATCTATTTCCTTGCCTCTTCCAGCTCCTAGAGGCTGCCACTCTCCTTGGCTTGTGGCCCTTTCTCAATCTTTAAAGCCACCAGTGTTGCATTTCTCTGATCATTCTTCTGTAGGCTCATCTGTGACCACAGCTGGGAAAAGTTCTCTGTTTTTAAGGACTGATGTTATTATATCAGATCCGCTTGGGTAATTCAGGATAATTTTCCCATGTCAAGGTCTTTAGTAAGACTTACAAAGTCCCCTTTGCAGGTAATACAGTCACAGGTTCCACGGATTAGGATGTGGATGTCTTTGGAGGTTATGTATTCTGCCAATTACAAAGTGTTTTGGAAAAATATTTTGCTGAGGTTTAGGAAAGTAGATGATTTCTTTTCCTGCTATATATGCAATGAGATGCCCATTTTTTGCTTAGAATTATAGATGATGGGCCTGGCATGGTGGCTCACACCTGTAATCCTAGCACTCTGGGAGGCCCAGGTGGGTGGATTGCTTGAGCTCAGGAGTTTGAGACCAGCCTGAGCAAGAGCGAGACCCCCATCTCTACTGAAAAAAAATAGAGAGAAATTAGCTGGACAACTAAAAAAAGAAAATACACACACACACACACATACATAAATAAATAAAATTAGCTGGGCATGGTGGTCCATGCCTGAAGTTCTAGCTACTTAGGAGGCTGAGGCAGGAGCATCGCTTGAGCCCAGGAGTTGGAAGTTGCTGTGAACTAGGCTGACGCCACAGCAACAGAGTGAGACTCTGTCTCAAAAAAAAGAGAAAAGAATTGTAGATGATGGGAATGGTTAGAGCTAGAGAGGACTGTTCCATTTTTCTTTTTAGTGAATACAAACAAATATACGGAAATAGCTGTGACCCTTAGTGTGTAAGCTTTGGTAAAATGAGACCTTTAAAAATGATTAAGTATAAAAACATGATAATGCCATGTAAAGTTTTTCTATATTTCCTTTTGGTCTTTTTTTCATATTCATGGGTAAAAAGTATTGTATACTTGTAATCTGAATGCGTGCATGTATAGACACACACACATGCACACATGTATTTAAGATGCTAAACTGATACTTAAAAACATAGGACTCTGCAGCCATGATGGTTCTCTTGCCCATGGTGAGAAGGCGGGGACTCTCTGTCCCAATAGGAGATAAAAGCACCCCAAATTTTGCAGGAAGAGAAGACTCTTAATGAAAGTGAGAGAAAATTTTCAGGCAGAGTGAGCTACTGTGAGATACGGACTTGAAGCCAGTCCCTTCTCAAATTCTTCTGTGACTCAGCTGGGCATGGTTGAGTGCTGTGAGCTTGAAAACCAGAGTGATAGCATAGCCATTGCTGCTCTTCCTTTCCTAGGGACAGAGAGAAAAGACTAATTTTAGAGGTGGAAAGGATTTCCTGAAGCCCTGTATTTTGTTATCTTGCTTCCTGGGGGGAGTTCCACTTTCCTACTTAGCTGTTGAAGTCTTGACTGTCTCTAGATGTGAAGGTCTTGGCTGTCTGACAGTGGTGTGTTTTAGTGTTCCAATTATCAGGAAGTGCAATGGGAGTTATTAAATATCTGCTCCTGTCTTTAAGGTTATTTTTCCTAGTAAAGTTTTTAGTGGTGTTTAATGCTCTGCTTTTAAACAGTTTGTAAGTTATTCTCATAACTTATTTCTAGACAAACTGGTGGAGTTCGGAACAACTTATAGGTCTTATTTACTAAAAGGCTTTATTTTCTTCATTCCTTTAAGGAAGTTTGGTTAGTACTTTTTGATATCTTCTCTAATTTTTATCACATTCTTAAAAAATATGGACACCAAAAATGGCTGAAACTCCAATAAGGACATTGGAAGAATTATTTTTAAAAAATCTTTTGTATGTCATATGACTGATAATAAATTTCTTTGTTAGGCTGAGTCAGTCATTGAATCTTGACAATTCTTCCTTTAAAATAACTCATGCATCCCTTAGAATAGTTTCAAGGTCTTTCCTGTCACTGAGGATTAGGTTTGGTTATGAGTAACAGAGACCTGAAAACTCATAGCTTAAACATGGTATTAGTTTGTTCTCATGTAAAGGAAGTCCAGAGGTAGACAATTCAAGGCTGGTATGGCAGCTCCACTGTCATCAGGGACCCAGCCTCTTTGCATTTCTTATTCTGTTATCCCTAGGATGTAGCCCTTGATTTCTGGGTACAGGATGGATGTAGGAGTTCTAGCTGAAACATCTGTGTTCTAGGCAGCAGGATGGAGGAAGGGACAAAGAAGTAGCTATCCACTCATAAAGAGACTTAAATATATCCTTTAGCTGGACAGGAATGTGCCTAGCCAGAAAAATCAGAGTATGTTAATTAAAAGGAAGAAAGGACTAGATTGGATAGGTGATTAGTTTTTTCTGCCGTACTTCATAATTAGTTTCCCTGTCTGTGGACTCCAGACTAACCCTGTATACTTCCTAAAACTCTAGGTTTGAATTCTACTTCTGTCATTTATTTACTTTGGCTGGTTACTCAACCTTTTTGAATTTCAGTTTTCTTATCTGTAAAATGGGCCTAATGTTTTCTATTTCCTTTATATGTTTGTTAGAGAATTAAATGAAAATACCTCTTTTTTTTTTTTTTTTTTTGAGAGACAGGATCTTGCTTTGTTGCCCAGGCTGGAGTGTAGTGGCATGATCATTGCTTATTGTAGCCTCAAATTCCTGGCCTTAAGTGATTCTTCTGCCTCAGCCTCTCAAGTAGCTGGCACTACAGGTGTTCATCACCACGTCTGGCCAGTTTTTAACTTTTTTATAGAGATGTGGTCTCGCTATGTTGCCCAGGCTGGTCTTGAACTCCTGGGCTGAAGCCATCCTCTCACCTTGGCCTCCCAGAATGCTGAGATTATAGATGTGAGCCACTGTGCCCAGCCTATGGTTTTAATAGAGCATATTCATTGCTTGGGAAGCATTTACAGAATTCTGTTGGATTCTTTTCTTGATTCTTACCTTTTAGCAAATCATTACTCTGCGTACTAATCACTTCCAATCAAGAGTTAGGTGGAAGCTCCTAATTGCACAGTTAAGTGGCTTTTGAAATGTGGAGTATTCTTTTGTAGTTGCATTGAGGTCTGAAAAATGCTGCTGAAACTCTTACTGTGATTTTGGAAAATATATTTCCTGCATATTTGTGTGGGAATGGAGATCTTGTTTTAATTTTTCACAGCATTGGAATTGCATAAAGCAGGTTGACATTACTTGTAATTCAAGCAATGTCAGTTTTTCTTGAAATGACTTTACCTAAGTATAGGTTTTGCATGTAGGTACTGTTAGCCTTTTAGTTTTAGGTTGAATTCATTACAAAATACTATCAAGTCTGCAGCAAAAACTAATTTCCACAGCCTTTCAGTGTTTGATAATATAATAGTAGTTGAGAAATATTCTTTTTATTCAGAAAAATTTTAGTGTCAACCTTGAGCTTGAAAAATTTCAATAAAACTCTGCCACTGCTAAGCCATTGCATTCTTATGTGATAGGACATGTCAAGATGTTTGGCTTTAGTTTTTAATTTTTTTTTTTTCTTTGAGTCTCTGTTGTCCAGGCTAGAGTGCAGTGGTATCATTATAGCTCACTGCTCCGAGTACCTGGGACTACATGTGCATGCTGCCATGCCCAGCTAATTTTTAATTTTTTTGTAGAGATGGGGTCTTGCTACTTTGTCCAGGCTGGTCTCAAACTCCTGGCTTCAAGCATTCCTCCAGTCTTGGCCTCCCAAAGTGTTAGGCATACAGGCGTGAGCCACCACACCTGGCCAAGATGTTCAGTTTATATTTCTGACAAAAATTTCATGAAGTTGGTGATAGTTAAGTTCATGAGAGGGAATAAAGTTTACCTTTGATGCTCCAGTTTCAAAATACACAATAGATTCAAATATTTTCTACATAGTACTTGCTGATAGATGATACAATGAATAACCAACCATAGGCTTTAAACACCTTGCATTTTCAGAATTTTTTTTTTTTTTTTTGAGACAGAGTCTCGCTTAGTTGCCCAGGCTAGAGTGAGTGCCGTGGCATCAGCCTAGCTCACAGCAACCTCAAACTCCTGGGCTCAAGCAATCCTCCTGCCTCAGCCTCCCGAGTAGCTGGGACTACAGGCATGTGCCACAATGCCCGGCTAATTTTTTCTATATATATTAGTTGGCCAATTAATTTGTTTCTATTTATAGTAGAGACGGGGTCTCGCTCTTGCTCAGGCTGGTTTCGAACTCCTGACCTCGAGCAATCCGCCCGTCTCGGCCTCTCAGAGTGCTAGGATTACAGGCGTGAGCCACCGCGCCCGGCCCATTTTCAGAATTTTTAAGGTTGTCCAGCTAGGCTTTTTTTCAGCTCCACAACACATTTTTACCACTGTCAGTTGTTATGCATCTTAGCAGATTCTACTTCAGGTTGTACTGAATTAGTATTTTTTTAACTTGTTTGGACATATTCATGGCTATAATTGCTCCATACAGACTGTTTTTTGAGCATCTGTTTTCACTGAAAGTCTAAGATGTTCAATATGTTTATTTTCTCTGGACACATTTCTTTGGCTGCTGTAATCAAACACAATTTAATTAACTTACCATTGATAAATGCCCTTCTTTGCTTGGTTAACAAATGAGCCATTTGAAAATTTACTTTTGTAGCAGTCTTCATTTTCATTTTTTAATTTTTGTGAAGACATTCTGCTATGAAGAGATACTTCATTTTAAAATTTCTAATTTTCCTGATCATTGCTCTTATGAGTTGAGAGTAAGTGCTGTGAGGTAGGGCGTGTCAGGATATGCGGTGAGTGCTTAGTCTGGTAATGCTTCCTATATTGTATTCTTCTGGCACAGCTATGGTGCTATTACATAATAAACAAAATGCTTTTACATCTAATTAGATAAAAAAAGAAATCTATACTCCACTGTGACTTAAAAGTGTGACCGCAAGGTCTACTTATTTTCTTGTTTTGACATGATAGATATTCCTTGATAATTAAAAAAAGTCATAGTATGGCAATATGCATGACCCTTGAAATGCTGTTGAGTTATAACTGTGTCATTGAGATTTGTGGTGCCCTTGGTATAAAGGGATCAGGGCACCACATGTGGTCTCTGTAGCAGCCACTCAGCTCTGCTGATATATCAGAAAAACAGCCATAGACAATATGGAAACAAATGAGTATGGCTGTGTTTTAATAAGACTTAATGGACACTGAAATTTTAATTTGTATAATTTCCACATGTTACAAAATATTCTTTTGATTTTTTTCCAACCATTTAAAACTGTAAAAATCATTCTGAAGGCAGCAGGGTGGATTTGGCCCTTGGGTTGTAATTTGCCAACTTATGATCTAAGTAATGAGAAAAATAAAAGTACTGCCTCATAGGTTGTGGTGAGAATTAAATGAGTCAGTATGTGTAAAACACTTAGAATAGTGCCTGGGGGCATAGTATATTTTATTTTTAAATTTTTTCTTAGAATCATCTGTTTTCTATGATTCTTTTCTTAGGTTTGTTTTGGTTTCTGTATTTCATGTTGGAGGCTTTCCTCACAAGTTTAATAATTTTTGGCTGTCCATTCTTATTTAAGAATTGATTGGAAGCTCCAAAAATTGATTGGAAGCTCTTGGTGTGAGTGAGTTTTGTTGAGTGGTGGGCATTGCTGTAAGGTGGCAGTCAGTTTTTTAAATGGGTGTTGGGGGATCTTAAATGTCCGTATCTTTTCCATGGTCCCCATTGAGTTTCTCTTGACAATTTTCCTGTCTCCTGCCTTAGAGGCTGAGCCATAACTGTGTGGTGACTTGACTTTCTCTTCATTCTCCTGTTTCATCCACCATGTCATTACCCTCCCCAGTCTTGGCATCGGAGTCCCGGGTCTCTCCAGACAGGTTCCCTTGGAGAGCACACATAATGGTCTCCACCAGGGGAAAGAGACCCAGAGACTTTAGCCCTGCTCCTTGCCCCTTCTTCCCTGTGCCTCTGTTTAGCTTTCCCAGAGTTCCATGGAGTGAAGTGCTTTCCTTCTTGTTAGTGTCCTCTTTGGTGGTACGCACTTATGTTGGGGCTTCCTTAGCTCTGCTGGTTCAGTTCCACTCCTCTGTCAACTTTTCATCTTCCTCACCTTCCCTGTTCTTACCTTATGTGTGTTTATATCTTTTTATTTTCATTGCTCTCATTTCGCTGGAGTGGAATACCCAGCTGAACTTAATATAGCACTTAGAACGTAGTTGCCTTTCAGAGAATGTTCCATTACTTGATGGACTTCTGGCACCTGTGGTATTTATTATGTCCTTTGGCTGGTGACCACTGGCCCTTATTTTTCTGGTCTCCTGTTTCAACTGTGAGGTTTCTCTCTAAAGTGTCTTAAGTACAATGGGGCATGTTTGTGTGTGTGAGTGTGTGTGTATTTTCTTTTTTTAGGAGGCAGGTGACTCTGGAGTATAGTTTAGGATTTGTGGACTCTCAACCTGAGATGAGACGAAGTGTACTAGGATGTCATTTACATATTTTGAGGATGTTAGAACAGAATTTGGTTACCCAGGATTTTCAGATCTACTAATATTTACTTTCAATATAAGGCACACTAAATCAAGAGATAGTGAATCAATAGACATAACAGAGGAGATTTAATTTTATGTATATATTGAATATTTCACAAATGAAATACACAATATTGAGCATATAATTTCTTGTTCAAAGTATTGTTTTTGCTCATGATGGTAAAATTGACTTGGAAAGTAACTGATCTGGAAAGTTAAATAAGAATCAGACAGCTAAGCAAGACAAAGCATTTTAGAAGGGTAGTTAAATTCCAAATGAGTGGTGAAGAAAATGAATGCTCTAGGATTACAGAGGAAAATAGAAATCCCACTCTGACGAAGTGAATAGGGTTTAAGGTGTGTGGGCCAGATGTGATGTTGAAAGGTAGGTGTGATTGGCAGGAGCAGAGCATGCTAGACATTGAGAAGACACTTTGCCCCAACTTTTTTTATGGTGCTTATTTGCAAATTGAGGTTCACGGACCACTTATATCAGAATCACTGTGGATGTTCTTGAAAAAATGTAGATGCCTGTGCCCTACCCTGACATTCTGAATCTTTGGTTCCAAGAATTTGTATTTTTAACCACATACTCCTCAGGTGTTTGTTTATTCACATTTTAGTTTGAGACCCAACCACAGGTTTGGGGGTGGTTGGAAAAAGAGCTTTCAGACTGGAGGGCCTTGAATGTCAATATTCTGTTTTTTCAGGTAATCAAGAATCTTTGAAAGTGTTTGAGCTAAGAAGTGATGGAACTGGTAATTTTACTAATATTAAAAATAAGGCCGGGCGCGGTGGCTCAAGCCTGTAATCCTAGCTCTCTGGGAGGCCGAGGTGGGCGGATCGTTTGAGCTCAGGAGTTCGAGACCAGCCTGAGCAAGAGCGAGACCCCATCTCTACTATAAATAGAAAGAAATTAATTGGCCAACTAATATATATAGAAAAAATTAGCCGGGCATGGTGGTGCATGCCTGTAGTCCCAGCTACTCGGGAGGCTGAGGCAGGAGGATCGCTTGAGCCCAGGAGTTTGAGGTTGCTGTGAGCTAGGCTGACGCCACGGCACTCACTCTAGCCTGGGCAATTAAGTGAGACTCTGTCT